>LDOQ01000174.1:0-126557 GCA_001887945.1 Spraguea lophii | reverse complement strand
TTCAATAATCCATAAAAAGTATATTTGGCCGTCTTTTCAGAGAGATGAGATTCATTTGGTTCAGTAATCGTAGGGTAGTAACCAAACCATAAGCTTAATGAGTTTGAATTTCTTATTTGGAAATATTGTCAAAATAAAAAAAAAGATAAAAGAGAAATTAATGAATTAAGCGGAAAAAAGATTCAAATTCATTAAGTTTATGATTTGATTAACATCTCATAACTACAGAGCCAAACACTCTTGTTAAGGATATAATAAATAAATATTCATTATATAAAATCACAATACTCATTATTTATTTCTTATATCCTCTTTATTCTTACCCTATGCTATTAAATAAATATTTTAATAATAATACTCTTACACTATTACTTAAAGAATGTGCAATAAATTATATTATAACAAAAACACACAATGAAAAATATAATTTCCATAAAACAGATTCACCGCATAATAATCTTTATACCAAATTTATCAAATTGTATAAAAATATGTATAAAAACTATAAAAATAAAAAAATATATAAATTTATTATTAACAACAAATCCATATTTGAAGAAATATCTAAAAATAATAAGAATGACATAGAAAATATAAGTTTTTTTAATTTTAAAATAATAGAAATCAATGATTTTAAACATAATGAAAAGATTTATAAAAAACAAACAATAAAAGATATTATTTTATGTAATAGAATGATAGAAGATAATGAAATTGAGTGTAATAATTGTAAAAAATTATATCCTTTAGAAGAAATAGATAAACATATTAAAGAATGTACATTAGAATAAACATATTTTCTTTTAATTATAAAAATATATTATTAATTATAAATATAATATTTAATATCTTTTTTTAAAAAGAAATAATTAACAAATTTTATGATAATGATTTTATATTAAATTATTCCAATATATTACATATTCTTTTATATTGATTCTTATGATAAAAATTTATATTGCATTATTTCAATATATTCTTATTCTTTTATATTAAAATTTTATGGTTAATTTTAATTACTTCAATAAATTCTATTATTATTTAAATAATTATTACATCCAAAAAACAATTAGTATTATATCTTCACCAGTCTTATATGATTATTATATCAACTAAATAAATATGTTATTTAAATAGTAATATAAGAACTATTATTAAATTGAAAAACAACAAGATAAACTATTAGATAATTAAATAATAATATATTTTATCATATGTATGATAATCAAAGATTCAATAAAGAATATGTAATTAACACCATAGTTTAATTATATCATAAATTATTGTAAATAAAATAAAATCTTTTTATCATTTCTATTGTAATATAAAATTATTTTATTTAAAATTCATCTTCTAAATTTATTTCAATAACTTCAAAATTGTTTATTGGATGTGTAAGAAATCTATATTTACCTTTTCTTTGCGTTTTAGAAATAATTTTATTTTTATTTGGTTTTATTATTTCACATTCTAATTTTCTTTCTATAGCTAATTTGTTATAATGGTATTCATTAAAATTATTTCTTGTTATTTTTTTTGATTCTGTCTTCTTTTTGACATATTTTCTATAATTTTTTATTTGTTCTTCTAAATGTATTTTTTTAGCAGATATTTTATCTAATGGTTTAGCAGTATTCAAATTACCATGTTCTATTATTATATAATTTTTTTCTTTTGTAGTCTTTCCTGATACACTAAATTTTTTATTTCTAAAAATATTATCGTATAATGGTTTATGATATTTTCTTTCTAAGACTTTTTCTGCATATATATTTTCTATATTGTATTTTTTAATAATGGATGTGGCTGTTTTTTGATATATATTTTTATCTAAAAATATTAATCTCTTTTCTAGAGAATTGTTTGTCATAATTTGTCTTATTTTATATAGTCCATGTATTGGTTGTTTTTTCAAAACATCTTCATCAAGTAAAAAACTTAAATTATTTTTTTTATATTCTATATCATGATTACAATTCTTACAATATACATAAAATAAATAATAATAAAGATCGTATATTTCAGAATCATAATCTTCTTTTAAAAATTCTATAATATGATGAATAACATCTTGGAATTTCTCTGAACCACAATTTAACTTATCATTTGATATATTGTTTTTAATATTCTCATCTTTTATTTCATCTGTATTATTTCTTTTATATGTATATTCTTTATTATTTTTTAATTCCATACATTTTATAAATATTTTAATTTTTTTTATTTCTAAACTTTCATGACGAAGATATTTCATTTTATCTAATGCTTCACCTATTTTATTATAATATACTAAAGTAATAATATATTCTTCTAAAAATACATCTTTAAGTAATTTTGATTTATTCTTTAATATTTTCAATAGAAGATCTTCATTATTTTCTAAACGTAATTTATACATTAAAAGAGATATATTTAAATACATAAATGGAATATTATGTGCTAATTTAACACTTGATGAGGATTTTATAGTCTGTTCAAAAATAATTCTTGCTGCTTCAAGTTTTCTCATTGGGTGATATTTTTAAGAAATTTTGAATTTTTTATAAACTTATTGATAAAAGTAAAATATACTAAATATAATTATCATAATTAAAAATACATTTATATAATCTATTATCAGTGTCTATGTATCAGATAAAATGATATTATAATTTATATATATTCGTGTATTATAGTATCAGTGCTTTGTATGTAATAATAATAATATTTTTTTAAATTAAATATTTCATATTAAAAAATGACTGTAATATTTTGTTGCTTTAAAAAAATAAATGATTCACGTGTTAATTTCTATAAAAAATTTGTATAAACAAGAAAATAGATATAAAATAAATATTCTTGGTATTATGGATCTTCTGTTTATTCTTAATTATAATCGTTATATGTTTTACATTTTTTTAATAAAAATATTATTATTATTACATTATTCTAAGAAATTTATATTAAAAATTTAAATTAAACACAAATGTGTAATTTAATTTAATTTACCTAAAATATTTCTTTATATGATAAAAGGATTTATTAAAAAATCAAATTAAGGTTTGATCTTGGATAATCATACCATCATAACAGATTTATTGATCAAACAAAAAAAAAATATTCTTTGAATAATAATAATTTTTTACTCTAATTTCTTTTCAAATAAAAAACTATTTTTACCCTTAAATATGACAGAAAAAACATCAGTTGAGCTTACAAAATATGAGAAAATGCATATTTGGTGTTCTACACACAAACAAGCTATAAAAACGACCCTACGTTTAATTTTAGTATTGATTTTATTTGTTCTTTTGTTTAGAATAAGTAGTATTGTTTATGCAGCATATAAAATTTACAGAGGCATGATTAAATTAGATTTTTTAGATATTGATGATAAATCTGATGATCTTATACGTTTTAAGTTATCTATTGATGTGTCTGCACCATTGGATATTATTTTTAAGAATGTAAACTTACATGTATATGATGAAACGGAAGAATCGAAAAGATTTGCTTTGCAAGTAAATACTGGTGATTTTAGAATGAAGAAATGGGAAAAGATGAAAGTTGAAAATACACTTAAAATAGGAAATGCTACGGCAAAGAATTTATCAAATATGGTTCACAATACAAAAAAATCTTGTTTAAAACTAGAATTTAATTGTTTGCCAAGGTTTTTTGGGATAAGATATTTTGCAATTCCTATTAACATAACCAAAGAAATACCATTAAACGGTTCGAGTGATAAACAAATGTTTCGAGTATTGGATGGACAATATTCAAAGGATTCAGAAGGAAATGATATATACGAGATAAAAATACAACTTAATAAAGATACACTTCCGAACTCTTTAACAATAAAACTATCAAGTTATAAATTTAATATAAAAATAGGAGATTTGGTAATACCAGTTCTCATTGAAGAAACTCATATTGATTCAAAAGCAGATTTCGTCGAGGTAACACTTATTTTCCTTTTAAATGATGAACGAACACTAGGAAATATAAATAAAATATTAAAAGATATGTTTAACGGTATTGGTATAGATAATGTAGAAATTATTGATATCGAAGGAACTGATTCAAAGCATATTGAAGCGTTAGAAAAAATATTTAGATCGTATAAATTTTATATGAAGAGGAATACACAAACTGCAGGTGCTAAAGAAATAAATATGGAAGTATGTAATCTTAAAGATTGCACGTATATAAGAACAATGATAGGAAAAGGTTATACATCAGATTTTATTATCCAAACTTTGAAAGTAATGGATTTCCCTGTTCTTAATTTTATAATATCAGCAGAAGGATATAAAAATAATATTGGTAATTTAGAACTTAGAATAGCTGTTGAAGATGAGATTATGGTTATGTTTGTTAAGGTTTATGAATTAAAACAGGAAATAATATATGCTATGTATAACGATGGAAATGATATTAGAATAGAGAGTAAAAAAGAACGTTGCTCATTCTTTGATAGTATTTTTGAATCATTCTATGTAGATGTTGGAATGGATGGGATCAAGAGTAATGTTTTAGAATCAGGAAAAAGAAAAAGACAGAAGACATTTGAATTTATTCATGATTTTGAAGAAAATGATAATACATTGAGGATGAAAACAAGAATTGAAAAATCTAATTATGAAGAAGAACCACAAAGAAGAATTTTATTGAAAAATTTAATGGGTACACTGAATGTCTTTGGATTGACATTTGATATTCATGTAAATGATATAGAGTTGAATTTTTATGAAAAATATTATGTATTTAATAAAATTGATATTACAACAGATGTAGAATATAATGATGCTATTCGGGACAGTATAAATAAATATAGAGATTCTGTAATAGAAAAAAGTTTATTAGAGAAAAATGAGAATAAAATATGTGATAATGATCAGGATAATAATGCATTAGAAGATGTAGATACGGGAATTATAAAACCATTCGTACCAATATTAACAATTAGTAATAATGAATTTAAATTTAGTAGAAAAGGAGCCGGTAGACAATCTCTTGTTGAAATGGCATTTGATATGATAAATAGAATAGCGTTACATCTTATATCTATAGAGAATGCGAAAAAACTTAATATTAGAGCTTCTGAGAATAAAGATGCTATAAAATTACAGGATTCTTTGATAAAAAATACATTTAATGCACCAGATACATCATTCTATTTAGGTATAATCGGTAACAATAAAACAGAAACAAGATTCTTATTATTTGATATTCATAAAACAAATGTAGATATTGGATATAATACAACTAATAATATATACTTCATTGCTCCTGATGCATATGGACAGGTCACTTTGAACGAAACTCCTTCTGATTTAGAAATGTTAACATTTTTATATAAAGAAGACGAAACAAGAGTATTTTCTAAAATTTTATCCTCTATTCTTAGTTTGATTATTGTAGGAAAAAAGAAATGTACTAAAAATGAAGGTGATATTATTGTAAATATCGTAGAACAATCTAATAAGTATAATGTAGATGTTACTCTACCCTGTAGTTCATATGGTATTGTAGCACATGATATTTCAAACCCAGAAACTAGAAATACGTTGCCTGTTAAAGTAAGGCCTGAAAATATATCAACAACAGTAAATTTCCCAGAGATTGCTATTAATTTGCCGATTGGAGACTCGAATGTAGATATTAAACTAACTGAAACTTTTTTCTCGTTTATTAATCCCAAGAAAAATGAAAAAAATAATATTTTAGGCGTTCAAAATAAAAAATTATTGGAAGCAGAAATCAATATTGAAAAAAATAATGAAGGGGGAAACACTCCATTTTCAATTAACGTAGGAGATAAATGTTTCAGAGGAGAAGAAAAAAATAATGAAGATGGTAAAAATGTTGATTCTTCTTTTTTAGGTGATATTATGAAAGAAGCGATTGTAGAAATAAAAAATATGAAGAAAGAAGAAGATGATAAATTTAGTTTCTTTATATATGGACAAGCACCATCTAACACGAAATTAGGGATTGCATTTGATCTTTTCTCGATATTAGAACTACAATATCCTCCTAAAAGAATTGTTGTTGTTGGCGGTTTTTCTCATAAAATTGGAATTAACGATGTTTTATTCCCATCTAATAAATTTGAAATAGATTGCAGATTTAGTGATATTGTTTTAGAGAAAATAAACAATGGTAATGATATTCTATTTAAATTAAAAATATTGGTCAATAATATTAATTATGTCGTAGACGAAAACGAGCCAACAATCAAAAACAAAAAAGAAGAATCATCTTTTTTCCTGGTAACGTTTATCAAATATTTAAAGGAATCGGTATTTAGCGTAATGGAAAAAGCTGCAGCTTTAAAAAAATTATGGATCCAGCAAGATGGAGATTATTACCAATTGATATATCCATATGCCGAATGGATCAAAAATCTCAAATTTAATACTATTGATATTAACAGCAATGGAGAATCTTTTATTTCTGTAGGTGTAACGGAAGGAAATTTTATTATAGGTTGTAGAGTAAAGAAATGTAAAAATACCACTATAATGCTACACCAGCGTATGGGAGAAAACGATGAATCTAATATAAATAATAATAGGAAAGATGATTCTTTAGTTATGATAAAATTTAACACAAACAAAAATATTTTTAATTATCTAAATGAGAATATGTGGAATCATAGCTATGTATTTAAAAGCGCTCGTTTTTTTATGACTGCCTATGAACTTTTTATTAGCAGAAAAAAAAAGGATGAAGATATTTAAAAATTGGATTGGTAGTTAATATTGTTAGAAGATGCACAGACAAATAGCATAAGATAATAAAATTATAACTTTCACTTTTCAAATCAATTTATTTTATTAGAAAAACACATTTTAAAATATTAACCTTTATTTCCTTCTTTTTAAATTTATTAAAAACTATTTATAATTTTAATATTTTTTTAAAAAATATGTTTAATAAAAAGATTGCAGCCCCCGAGCTTCGATCTCGGTGCCTCCAGATCTTCAGTCTGACGCTCTCCCAACTGAGCTAGGGCTGCTTATTGTTTACGTAGCAATTTGTATTTGTAAGAACATTATTGCTATTGTGAAAATACAAAATACTTTTTTACCCATCCTTGCGCGGAGCTTCTTATCAATGATGTTTTTACAGAGATAAGATTGTTGCTAATGGGAGCTAAATTCCAAACTTTAGTAACAAAAACTAGTCTTGTTTTTACAAGCTACTTGTTCACACAAGCTATTCTTTGGCAAATAAGATTTATTCTTATTTTTTATATAAAATATTTTTATTATTCAAATTTTTAATTTAAAAAAATTATTTTTTAATAAAAGAAAAAAGTGTAGATTGTTTAAATTTCTTTTGTGGTGGTTCTATCTTTTTTACCTTTTCTTCTTCTTTTTTCTTCTCATTAAAAAATTCTTCTGGTGATTGATATTCTTTCTCTGCTAAACCATAAAGTAAACCATCCTTCTTATTTACTTTTAAAATTGTACACCCATTTTCCTCAATGACTTTAACATATAAACGATGATAGCTAGGATACTTATCTATTGATAGACTTTTATCATCTCTTTTTGTTATATATTTCATACCCCAAATATATCTTTTATTTTTGATTGATAATTATAACATTTAAAAATAAAACCTGGAAAAACAGTTTAAACTGAAATATTTGTTTTTCTAATA
The DNA here is from genome assembly GCA_001887945.1 of Spraguea lophii. Classification (NCBI taxonomy): domain Eukaryota; kingdom Fungi; phylum Microsporidia; family Spragueidae; genus Spraguea; species Spraguea lophii. The sequence goes on along the minus strand of LDOQ01000174.1, from coordinate 118,904 downwards.
CATTATTTCATATTTTGTTTCAAATCATAATTTGTTTTATACATCTGAAACCATTGATAAAAATAAAACTCAAAATAGAAAAAAATAATGTTTAATCATGAGTGAAATATCGCAAAGAAGGAGAAAATTATATAATAAATCTATAATCGTACAATCTATACCAAGCCTTATCATTTCTCTTATAGGGTTGATGCTTGTTGGACAAGAATTGGAAAATGCTATAACCGATAAATTATTTACGGTATATCCTATATTATTGTTAGAAACATGCATATTGACATTCAAAGGTAATATAGAGCTTATATTTTCAATGAACCTATCTTCTATGCTTCAAATTCTCTCATCTTTCTCAGAATATTCACAATATGCAATAGAAAATGGATGTCTTGTTATTTTCCAATCAACAGTAATCGGAATTAGTATTGGTCTTATAGGTGCTTCAGGTTGTATTTTAATATATGGTATCAGTCTTTTATATTCATTAAGAGTTATAATAGGATGTGTTATTACATGTTTAATGAGTACTGTGTTTGTATTATTGATATTGGTAATTTCATTGTATCTTTCTCATATATTTCATGTAAATTCAGATAATTTCATTTTACCACTTATAGCCGTATTCTCAGATTATCTATCAACTATACTTTTAGTATATTTTTTACGGGTATTTTACACACAATCTCTTCTAATATGTTTACTTTGTATATTTTTTATTTCTTTAGTTTTATTGCTTACAGGATATATTTCTGTAAAAAGTAAAATGAGAATTCCATCTCAATCATGGGATATATTGGTGATAACATATTTATTTTCCAGTATTGGTGGATTTGCTATAGAATATTTTTCAAAATATTATCCCATTTTAGCCGGATCTTCATATGTTTTTTGTGGAATATCAGGATCTTCTTCATATATTTATTTGAATAGAAGAATAACAAGTTTGCATAGTAATTCGAGATTGGATAAAAGAGCAACATTTATTTCGTTATTAATAATATCTTTGGTGGTATCCTTGTTTTATATTTTCATACAGTTTTTGTTTAAATCTAGTTATACCATTGGATTTTGCATGCTGTATATGATATTCTTTGTCATCCAAACATTTATTTTGAAGGAGATTATTGAAATGATTTTAAAACAATTTCATAGTCAAATAGATATGGCTGGTGTATACTCAATACCTTTAATAACTTCTTTGTCTGATTTTGTAGGCTCATTGCTTTTAATTGCAACTGTAAAGTTATTATCAATAAAATTATAGAAATAAATATTTAATTGTATTCTTAATTATAATTATTTTATGTAATTTTATATTTAAAATAAAATCTATTTATTGTTTTCTAATCCATTAAATTTAGAGAGAAATTATTATTGTAGGAAAGGTTAAATATCCTTTAATAATTAAATTTTATTATTTTCTAATAATAAATATTTGATATATTTAAAGTTATCAATAAATCATAGTCTGCCATACTTTACCATGATATTAATATTTTTTTGCATAATTATAAATTGAATATAAAAAAAATATAATCTATTTTATGCAATGAATAATGAAGAAATGATTATTATGAGTTTAGAAATTAAAAAGACATACGTAGGAATTTGTATATATGAAACAGAAACAAAAGAATTTTTACTTTGTAGGAATGAGTATGAGAATCTTTGTTGTGATTTTTTAAGAAGTATTATCATAAAGCTAGGTGTTGATGTTTGTTTAATATCTCCAGATTTAGATGTGGAGAAATATGATTTTTTAGATAATACGGGAACTAAAATTAAATTTGCAAGCAGAGAGAAATTATTTAAAGGTGTTATTACAAAAATAAGGAAATATTTTTGTATTATAGATTATGAATTATCAATATATGCATTGGTTAGTATGCTTAATTATTTAAAAAAGAATTTAGAATATTTTGAAATAGAAGAATTGTTTGTAGAAGAATATAATAAATTATCTATCACTGAAGTTAAAAACAAAATAGAATTAAAAGAAAGAGTGTTAAGAATGGGAAGATTTATAGTATCAAAATTCAATGTTAGAGAACATGTTTATATTAATTATGAGACAGTAAATGCATTACAATTGATACATAAATACCAACACCCTAATCAACATATCAACACAAAAAAAGAAATGTATAGTATTTTTTCACATATTAATAAAACAGAAACAACATATGGCTGTAATTTATTAAAATCATGGTTATTATTTCCATTGATAAACAAAGAAAATATTAAAGAGAGACACAAAGCAATAGAATATATTTTAAAAAATAATATAAAATTAACAAAGCAATTACGAGGTTGTATTAATTTATCAAATTTAGAAGATACATTTTATAAAAAGTCTAAAAAAAATTATTTTGTAAAAATTTATAATTTTCTACAAAATGTAAATAAAATTATGAATATTTTACATCAAAATAAAGATGTTCCTTCTATATTAAAATTTAAAGGTGATAATAAAATCGTAGAAAGTTTAATGTTGAATATTGAATATAAAATAGATTTAAGAGGAAATAATGTGATAAAAAAAGGATTAGATGAGGAATTAGATACATACATTAACATTTATGGTGCTTTAGAAGATATATTAACAGATTATGCAAAAATATTAGCTGAAAATTATAAAATAAAAATAGCTGTAGTATATCAGCCTCAATTAGGGTTTTTAGCTGAAGTTCAAAGTAAGATTAGTCAATGGGAATTAATTTATAAAAATGATACATTCTTTTATTATAAAAATAATATTACTGAAGAATTAGACAAAGAATATGGAGATATAAAAAATAATATAGAAGATAGAGAATTAGAAATCATGTTAAAACTTAAAGAAAGTATTGATAGTTATAAAATATATTTTAATATGCTTATAGACTATATAGCTATAGTAGATGCTTTACATTCATTATCACTCTATGCTAAAAGAGATAATTTAGTAAAACCAGATATCACAAATCAAATAGAAATAGAAAAAGGCCGTAACTTTTTTTATCCTAGTAATTTTTCAGTTGTAATAAATAAGAATACAATTTTAACAGGTCCAAATTCTTCCGGGAAAACCACTTTGTTAAAAAATATAGGAATTTACCTTGTTCTTTGTCAAATGGGATCATTTATTCCAGCAGTATCAGCAAAATTTCCTATTATAGATAAATTATTAACAAAAATAGAATCTAAAGAATCAATATCTAATAAAATATCCTCTTTTATGAGTGATATTTTACAGATTGAACATATAATATCTGAATCAACTGCAGAATCATTATGTATTATAGATGAGATGGGTAAAGGAACAAATATAAAAGATGGTATAAGTGTATTTATTGCAATTATGAATTATTTGAAGAAAACCAAGGTTATAACAGCATCCAATTATCAAGAATTTTTTATGCGTAATGATGTGAAAGATCTATTAAATGTAAATTATTTTTATGTGAATAGATTAGAGAATTCAATGGATATAAAAAAAGGTATATTTAATAATAAATCCTCAATAGATTTGATTGAAGGTGAATATAAGGATCTAACACAGGATGTAGAGAGTAGTAATGAAGAAAGTATAAAAGAAACTGAGAAATGGGCAATTAAAAAAATAAATAATCGTCTAATGAATAAAAATGAATAATGATATTAAATTATTTATAAAGTAAAATTGAGAAGAAATGGAAATTATTTGGTTTTTTTATTTATTTATTATATTTTTTATAATCATAATTTATTTTTTATCTTTGTTATTCCTATTTTCATTTAAATTATATTCAAAGACAGAAGTTTTTCTAATGTTTTTTAAAGGCTTAGTTATACTTTCAAATACATTTGTATCAGTAATAGAATTTCTACGTTCTATTTTATTACTTGGAGATGGTGCACAATGATTTCTTCCATCACAAGTTATTATTCTTTCTTCAATATCTTCTCTTAGCGGTATAATATATCTAATAAATTCATGACATTTTGCTTCATAAACACTAGGTCTTTCAATATGATTAATATTCAAAAGATATAAAATAAAATCTATAATAATTCTAGCTTCGTTAGAATCCATAGATTTTATATTTATTTTATTATAAAAATTTTGTTTTGTGTTATAAACCCTTTCTTCGCTTACATATATATTCCAATGATTATGTGAAACTTCTTTTAATGTATTAGGAACATTTCCCAATAATGAGCATATGCGAAATAATTGATCTTGGTTATTTTTACCAGGAAAGAGTGGTGATCCTATAAACATCTCGTATACAATACATGCAAGTGACCATAAATCAACAGAACTATTATATGGTATTCCAAGAATTACTTCAGGGGCTCTATAATATCTAGATTGTGCATAAAAATTTGTACAGATTTGTTTTGTGGTAGCAGAACTAAAATCTATAATTTTTATTTTCATAGAATAAAAATCTGATATCATTATATTTTCAGGCTTTAAATCACAATGTATAATTCCCATTGTAGATAATCTATACAATCCACATAATACCTGTTTTGTTATATGTTGAACATGCATATAATTTATTCCCACAAAATTATTATCACGTATCAATTCATATAAATTTTTTATTAATAATTCTTGAACAATGCACAAATGATTGTTATACATGAAAATATCGTACACATTTACAAAAAACGATTTATGTTTTTCAGAAATACTTTTTAAAATTTGATATTCAACAAATCCATGTTCTAAATAACCTTTATCACTTTTTATTACCTTTACAGCAAATTTTTTATTATTTACACAACATTCAAACACTCTCCCAAACGTACCAGAGCCTATCTCTCTTCTAACTTTATATTCTACACCATTAGAAAAAAGAATATCATCCTGATTGATATTGATATCATCATTTTTTAGAGGTAATTTACACATAAGGGTTTTATTTTATGATAAACTATTTTTAAATTAGTTATTACAAAGAATAAATGTCAAAGAAAGTCAATTAAGATAAAAAAATAAATCTTTTTTAAAGAAGTTTTTTATCATATCCAAGACGTATTTTATTTCAATATAAAAAATACAAAGAATTTATAAAATCATTTTCAACAAATTTTTATTCTTAAAAAAAATATTATTTTTGTAAGTTTAACACAAATTTAGTATTCCCATATAATAAAATTATATTGATTTATTATACAAGAATAATAAATGTAATTGATTTTATTTAAAAATGATTTATTTTTTTATTTTAAAAACCAAATAAAACAATAGATTTTAAAATAATATATATAATGGTTCACTACCATATATCAAAACTTTTTATTTTTAAAGAAATAATTATATTCAATAACAATTATCATAACAAAATATAAATAACATAATTATTTTATTTCTTACCCCGTAATTTCTTACCAGATTGAGTTATAATTTTTTTGTTACTTTAAAAGAAATAATGTTAATATTTCCTCTAAATATTTTTTATAATTAAAAAAATTACGTGTTTATAAAAAATCCATGGTACATTTTAATTAAATAATTTAATTAAACAATAATCTACATAATATATAGATTATTTGTGTTACTATATTATAATACTAAATTATTATAATACAATAAACCAATACCTTTCTTTCAAGATTATAAATTCTATATTTCCAATATACATTAGATATTTTATTGTAAAACTATAAATTTTATATTTCTCCAATATATATTTGATATTTTATTGTAATAACTTTAAATATGATGTATATATTCCTATTTTAAAATAAAAGTATAGAAATTAAATAATAAAAATATATATACAAGAATATATTATCCTTTTTTATTTTAATTAAAATAACCTACATGGTATAATATATTAAATAATATATTCTTATTAATTATAATATAACCAATATAACTAATAAATCTATTAACCTTTATTCTTATTGTTTATAATATAAAAAATATAATTATTAACCTTTATTCTTATTATCTATGATATAAATAATAAACCTTTAATATTCTTTATTCAGTAAATAAATATTTATTGTACAGAATATATTTTGTAAATTTATAAAATAATATATCTTTTATCTGTGATATAGAATGGTTAACAAATTTATCTTATATCGATAATATAGTTATTAACAAATTTATTTTTTATCAATAACCTAGAATAGTTAACAAAAATAATATTATTTTTTTTATCACAATATTTTTATTTATAAAAGAGTATAATAATAATATATACCATTTGTAATTAAATAATAAATAAATAATGATATAAATATAATAATATATAGATTATTAGGGTTATATGCTGTATTTGTATTATTTTCTGAGTATAAAAGTAAATTTTATTAATAAAGTAAATTAAAATATAAACCTATTATTTTCTCAATTATATTACTGTGTTTTATGTTATGGGTATGACAGTTAATTTACGTATTTTGAAATAATTAATATTGATATTTTATTAATTTAAATGTTAGGTTATATCGTTATGTTGTGTTAATTTATAAAATTTAAAATTATTGATTTAAATTTATAATTTTTTGTTTCGTTTATAAAAATTTTTTACCCATAAACAGCAATGATCAAAGATAATGATAATGAAAAAAATACAAATGAAAATGTTGATGCATTTAAAGATAATGTGGAAGATAATCAAGGTTCTAATGTATCGTCTGAGGAAAGTGATATGGAGAGTATAAATATTACTAGTGAAACAGATGAGGAAGTATCTTATCTAAGAGCTCCTTCTTCAGCAGTAGAAAAAAATGAAGAAAAAATAGAAAAATCTGAAGAATTAATACAAGAAAATGGGAAAGAAAGAGAGACGATAAGAAAGAATTTTGATCCAATAAGAGGAGATCTTTATCCAAGAGGAAGTGTTCCTGCGAAATATGGAGATGATTTATTTGCACAATATCGTCCAACAAGAGAATTTAGTCCAATTGCACGGGATTTTGGTCATAGGAGAGAATTTGGTCCTCCGCATATGCCACGTAGAGAAGCTGATTTGGGGTTTAGAAGGCCACCACCGATGACATTTTATGAAACTCAAGAAGATGGAACTAAAGATAAAATGCATCAAAATAGAATGGTGCCAACTACAACAAGGCCACCATCAACATTGTTAGATGATAAAAAAATTCAAAGATTATTTACGCATATAAAACCACCAATTCCTAAGCATTCATTTTTTACACAAAGGAAAACAAATACAGAATTTGATGCAACTGATGCAATGTCGTATTTGAATAAAGTTAAAGATGCTTTCAAAGAAACACCTACAATCTATGATTCTTTTTTAGAGGTTATGAAAGATTATAAACATAGTAGAATTGATCCATCTGCTGTTGTAAAGGCAGTAACCACACTTTTCAAATCAAATATTAACCTGCTCGAAGGTTTTAATAATTTTCTACCAACGGAATTTAAGATAAACTTCTCAAAACCAAACCATATACCACAAATGAAACAACCTATTTCTACATCACATCCATCACACCCTTCTATTATGTATCACCAACCACCAAACAAAGAAATTAAAAAAGTGTCTGTTGATGATGATGAGCAAATAAAGCAGGATATGGCTACTGATTATATATCTAAAGTCAGAAGTAGATTATTTTATAATAAAGCCAAATATAAAAATTTTATTGAGGTTCTACAATCATATCAAAAGAAACAAATTGATGTTAATCAAGTGGTAATGAAATTGAAAGTTGTTTTAGAAGGACATAAAGATCTTATGGATGATTTTTTGAAGTTTATACCAGAAAATAAACGAGAAGTTCCAGAGGAAAAAAGAATACTAAATCAGATAAAAAATATTTTGGTAGATAAAAATATATATAAGGAATTCTTAAAAGCGCTCAATTTATTCAACCAAGATCTTTTACCTGCGAAGGATTTAATGTTTTTCCTTAAACCACTCATAAAGGATCAGACTCTTTTAGATTGTTTTAAAGAACATATAAAATATGATGAAATAAATTTACCACCTAATGATATAAAAAATCTCAGCAAATATAAAAAGGTTGGTTCCTATAGAATTTTACCAGAGAAGTATAGAGATATTGAATCTAACCAAGGTGTTCTAGAAAAAGAAGTTTTAAATAATTTCTGTGTTTCTTGTCCAATGTTTAATTCAGAAGAAGATAATTTTACGATTCATAGACGATCAGTATATGAAGAAGCATTGTGTAGAGTTGAAGATGAAAAATATGAAGCTGAATTAAATCTAGAAAGAGTAACAAATCTTATAATATCATTAGAACTTATGATGGACACATTATCAAAGAATGAACAATTTGAAATAACTGTGAATGATCTTAGAATGAGTGCAGAAATTGTAGAAGAAACATTATCATATATTTACGAAGAAAAGAGTGAAGAAATATTTGAAGATGTTCTGTCAAATCCCAAAACAACAATACCTATTGTACTTAAGCGGTTATACAGTATCAGTAAAGTTTGGCGTAAACAAATTAGAGAAAAACAGAAAGTATGGAGAGAAGTTTATGAAAAAAATTATTACAGAGCTTTAGATATACAGGGTGTTGAATTTAAAACTGCACAGAAAAAGAATTCGAATGGTAAAAAATTCCAAATAAACAATGAAGAAGATATTGACCTTGAAGACAATGAAATTATAGATTTTATAATAGATTTATTCAGTATTATGATTCAAACAAGAGGAGATGGTGTAAGAAGGGAAAAGAGACGGAAAATTGATGAGAGAATTAATAATGATGATTTCAAAATGTTTGTAAATAACTTTAAAATATTTCTGAATCTTGAAAAATTAGACAAATTAATTTCTTTTAATTTTTCCATCTTTCTAAAAACATTTGCCTCCCTATACAATAGAATAAAAAATGTCAAGGAAAATTGTACATCAGAATTAAAATCTAATAAAATAGCTGTTGAATTAGGATTACAAAAAGAAATAGAATCACAAGGAAGATATAATGATTGTTTAGATGCAATGAGAAAATATATATTGAAAGAAATTGATACAATGGAATATGAAGAAGAAATAAGAATTTTCACAGAAACCAAAGGATATGATTTATTTTTAATCAATAAACAATTAGAAAAACTAGAAAAAGAAATTATAACCATTATGAAAGAAAACGAAATTGATAATATTTTATCATCCGATTACATTCTCAAAGACCCAGTATACACATTGAAAAAAGATCATACGACTATCCATCTTTCTAAAATAAATACAAAAGACCAATTTGATGAATACGTGAAATGTTTTTTAGATATGAATGTTGATAATAATAAAATAAAAGATAAGGTATTTTTAAATAGAAATAAGAAGAATACACCCACTGATAGTTTAATATCATATAAAATGGAATTTAAGATATGTCGTAATAGCTATAAACTAAAATATGTTGATAATAAGGAAGATTTTGTAATGAATAAAAAATGTAAAAGAGGTGACTGGTAATATTTTCATAAATAAAAAATTGATTGTTCTATAAATATAGAAATATTTTTTTATAAAACATTTTATATTTATCTTCTTAATATTTTAACAGTTTTCTTACTTCGGTAAAAACTTTTAATCTTATAAATCTATAAAAAGTTTTAATTATTATATTTACTTTATTACTGATAAAAATATTTATAAAACATTATAATTATTATTTATATATTTATATTCTAAGGTTCTATTATATAAAACAATATGATTATCGGTTTATCCAATAGAATTAAAGATAATAAACATCATTTTATTTTATTTCATATGTTAACATGCTATACTGTTTTATAAAATTATAATGTCTTTTTATAAAACATTATAAGTGTTATATTCTAGCACATTGGTCTTTCTTTATCTTTTATATTAAATATTTATTATTTTCATATCTGATAAATAAAATAAAGAATAAAAATATATGTATCTAAGCTTTAAAAGTTATTTATTATTTTTATTGGAATGTTTAATATAATGTATTTTATTTGAATCATGGTTTTATATTAATTGTATTTATATTTTGTTTTGTTACGTATATTAATTTTATTGTTGCTAAAAAATCTTGGTGTGTTTATAGTAATTGAGAAAATAATGTAATGGATAAAATATGAAAGTTAAAGATGGTAAACAAAATAAAAGCGTATTAATAAAAGCATATTAAAATTTTTATTGGAATTAGAAGAAAAAAATTATAATAAATAATATAATTGAAAGAACGATACAGAACAAATAATTGATTTTTAAATCTATCAGTGTTATGATAATATATATTATCAGATTTTTTACAAAACATCTCTAAACAGCAATGAGATTTGAAGAAAAAAGAATTGATCAAAAAGGTGGAACACCATCATACTGTGATATCTGTTTAGATGATCATTATAATCGCTATCTGTCTTGCTGTCTAGAGTATCAAAAATTAAAACTGGTTTTGTTTCATCTTTTATATTTAAAAACCCCTATTATTTTAGCCATGAATCTACCATTACGTTCTTTAAAACAAAAAACCATATCTACAATAGAAAAGTTTTGGATAGAATCGTTAGATAAAGCTGAAAATTTACCTTGGAATATTAAAGATGTTAGTTTACCATTAGCTCGTATCAAAAGACTTATGAAAGTGGAAGAGGAAGTGAAAATGGTTGCTTCAGAAGTCCCTATACTTTTTTCCAAGATTGCTGAAGTTTTTATTGAAGAACTTACTCTTCGAGCCTGGTTAAATACAGAAGAAAATAAAAGAAGAATTTTACAAAAAAATGACCTTTCCGCTGCAGTAAAAACTTCTGATGTATTTGATTTTTTGATATTCATTATTCCACGCAACGAGTTGGAAACAACTTTTACTGAATACGATCAAGAAGAATATAACCATGGTAAGCGTTTTCTTGCTCCACCAAGCCCTGTAAATAAACCTTTAAATAAATATGAATACGTTGATGGTCCGTATGATGACCCTCATCATTCTAGATAACAATATAAATAGCACTTTTATCTAATATATAAATAAAAAAGAACCAATAAATAAATAGGATTTCGTAGATTGAGTAATTTGGGAGAATTTATCCTGTGAATTTTAACCAATAAAATATCGTTTGAAATAGGTGAAATAATAGATTTTAAGTTATAAGGGAATTCACATATCCCAAGGAAAAATATTATAGAACCAACTTCAAAAAATAAATATAAATAAATTTTATATATTTAGAGAGAAATTGTTTTTTTAAAAAAATAAAAAAAAAATATTTTTACATTCAGAGGTATATACGAATACCGTAAAGATTATAATTATAATAATTTAAAATAAGAAGAATTTTATTATATAACTAATATACAAATATTCTAAAAAATATATTTTTTCTTTTGAAAATATTATAAAGATTACATTTTAAATTAACATATAATGAAATAACATTTGTTAGATAATAAAAATTTAGTATTTAAATTATAACCTTAACAATAGAATTTGCTGATTTAATATATCGAGTAACGTATTATATTAAACTTATAATCCTTAACATATAATCCCTATTATAATATTTTCAATAATAAACAATTATTTCTATAAAATCTCAACAGACTATATATATCATTATACAAAAAAGGAAATAATCACATATACGTCTCTTTTTATTTATTACACCATGACAACTAATACATTCACTAAAACTTTTTTCAATAAAGAAATACATTCAATAAGAACAAGAATTAAAGATATTAATAACAATGAATATGAATTAGAAGTAGCAGCACTTATGTTATTACAGGATTTAAAAAAACGTATAATAATATATATATTCTTATCAATATTACAAATAGTTTTTTCTTTGCTTTCATTTTCTTTATATTATATATTTCTGTATTCTTATGATAGATAAATCAGAAAAATAATAAAATGTAATTAACGACAAGAAAGATAATAATGAATAAGAATATATATAGTAATTATTATAATAAATTATAATAGAGTTGATAAAAGATAATTGATATAGGTAATATAATATAATGAATGCTAAAATAAATTTAATATTATTAACTAACACATGAAAGATAATATGTATCCCTTTTTATAACCAAAAAAAAATTATAGAAATAAAATATATAAGAATATTATGAATCGATATTAACATTTACATGATATGATTTATTATAATAGTTGTAAAACCATTAACTAAAAGTATATCCTAACGTTTTGGAATATAAAATAAAATAAGATTAACGTATGTTTATAACAAAACCAGCTAATACGAATTTAAATATATTTCAAAAACAAAAAGTTATAGACCACAATTATGTCAGAAAACTTTTATAAATAAAGGGTTCATTAAATAAATTAAATAAAGTATTTTATAAACCCTCTATGATGGAAATATATTTTATATTTGTAATATTTACAACACTTTTTAGTTTTTTATTTGCGAGAAATTTTATTCGTCATGGATATTATAACAAGCTATTATCTAAAAATAATTATTCTATATTTTACTTTGTTGGATTACTTACACTATTTCCAAAGATAAATTTTTTTAATTTACATTTAACAAGAAGATTTATAGAAACTATTATTTTTAGATACAATAAAAGTAGAATGTCAATTTTTCAATTTTTATTTGGAATAAGTTATTATTTTTTTCTCAGTCTGCATTTGAGAGATAAAAATATAAAAATATCTTTTTATTATATTTTGTTGAATATAATACAATTTTGTGCACATTATCAAATTTTTTATAAGAAAAATCATAAATTACGATATACACATTATATTTGTGAATTTTTAATATATTTACATATATATAATATGTTGAAAACAAATATACTCAAATATAATCTGTTTTATTTAGCATTGTTTATTTTTGTTACTGTTTATGATAGAGAGAGAATGTCTTTTAGAAATATTTTTAGAAAGAAAAAAATATGAAATATAAATAATAAATTTTTGGAATACAATTTTTATATTAAAATATTTTAATCATTATTTTTTTGTTGAAATAATTTATACGTATCTAAAAAAGAAGGTTTTCAAAATATTTTTTTATCTCTTTGAAATAAAGAGAAATGAATTTTAGTTTTATAATCGTATAATATAAAAAAAGTAGATAAATAAAATGTTATAAATCTTTATAATTAAAATATTTTGTTATTTTGTGTTGAATGTATTATAAAGTTTGTTAATGTTGACATTCCTTTATAATTTAAGTGTTATATATATATGTATTTTAAAATTATAATTTATTTTGTCTGTAAGTTATCCTATAGAAAATATAGGTAGAGAATTACTAAAAGATTAAAGAATAATATAAAAAATATCTATAATAAATGTATATATGAAAAAATATAAAAATATATTTTATTATATTGACGATTAAAATAAATAATACAAATCATTTCCGGAAATTAATTAAATTATAAATCTAATTTATATTGAACAACAGCCATTAGAAATAAAAATATGATGTTATTCTTATTAATCCTATTATTACAGTCTTAAAGAGATTCAATTTTTTTAACATATATTTAATTAGGATAATAATAATTATGTTCCATAATAAAATATCAATCAGTTCAAAATATCATAAAGACCTATTTATACCTAATCCAATGGCAAATTACACTCATATTATAATTAAATAAATATTGTTTTTATTGAATAAAAGTAAAATAATATTTATTTAATTATTTTAATTTCCAATTCATTCTGTATATCTCTATTTGATGTATATTTGAATTTTTTATAAAAGAATTTTTTTATACATTCAAAATCTCTTAATAAATATTTATCTGCAAATATATCTTCAATTTTAACACACTGTGGAAAATCTATAACAACAATCTCATTTCCTTTGATCATACAATTAAACTCATTGAAATCACCATGCACGTATCCTCTCTCATATAAATTTACCATAAAATCTATCATTTGATTATAGATGATTTCATAATCGAATTCTTTTGTTGTATAAAGTGGTATAAAATCTATTAATCTTTTCATTATACATACATGTCTATTGAATGTATAAACTTCTGGTACATTTAATTCTTGAAACATATTTAAATATTCAAATTCTCTTTTTGCTGATACTGCAGAAAGTTCCATCCAACTGAGATTTTCTTTGGTGTACGCTCTTTTGTTTTTAAGATTTTTAAAACTGGTTCTTCCTAATCTATGAAATTTTAACACAACATCTATACCTTTATACATTCCAATATATATATCAGATTCTTTTCCAACCCCGATTTTTTCTCCCATTTCTTCTAAGCCATCTTTTCTAAGATCGTTTATGGCAATACAATCATATCCAGAATATGTTAAATGGTAATTTCTATCTCTGAAGTTAAGAAATTTGGCTTGTATGAGATCGTCTATGTATCCTTTTAAATTTCCTACGTTTACAACTTTTTTTATTCTTTCGAAATTCATGGTTTTTTGTTTTTCTAAAAGTTTTAAAATTCGTAAATGTGTAGATGATACACTCCATACTGCATCGGTTATTAAAAGCATGGGGATAAATATTATAATCAAAGAATATTCAAAAAAATATTACCAAATAAAAATAAGAAAATGAAAAATCAGATAATTTCAATATAATTTTACTTATAATATTTTAATTTAGTTAAAGTTTTCATTGTCTTATATTCTCATGATTTGAGACCATTTATTTCTTTAAAAATATTTCATAAAATTTTATTGATGATGGTTGAGAAATAATTTTCTTATATAATAATTCCATACCGGTAATATTATTATAGCCAATGGAAGATATATTATTTCACTAAAATAATCGATTGATGGTGCAACTTTAAGAATTTGTGTTTCAAAATCTTTAACTATTTTCGTCCTTTCATCTTTTAAGCTTTTTATTAATACTGATGCTCTAATATCGGGATTGGATTTTTCTGTAGCTTCACCTTCTACATATTTAGTAAACTCTGGTTTTGTCTTATTTTCATTTTTAAATCCTAATGAATCTATAGTATTAACAAAATAAATATAACTTTTTATATTCTTTTTTTCTAATTCTAATTCGGCAGCATCAAAAAATGATTTCAAAGCTGCTTTAGAAGGAGAATATCCAGAATATCCGGGAAATGTATAATAACATACAGTAGATGCAATTGCAATATATGAAAACGGTGTTTTGTTCGCGTGTAAAAGATATTTCAAAGTGTTTATACATCCAAAAAAATTAGTATCCATCATTTGTTTGAAATCTTCTATTTTTAAATCAATGAAATAACCAGGTACACAATATCCAGCACAATAAAACACGTAATTAAATTTTTCTGTTATTACTTTCAGAGTATTTATATCTCTAACATCTAAGACATAAAAATTAAAACCATGTATTTTTTGTAAATGTTTTAACTTTTCCAAATTTCTTCCTGCTATATAAACTTTGCATCCCATGTCTTGTAATTGTATAGCCAAAGAAATGCCTAAACCAGTGCTGCCGCCTATTATTAAAATTTGATTACCTTCTATAAAATTCTTTTGTTTTCTTTGTGGAATAAAAACCAGTAATAAAAACAAAAGAAGATAAAATATGACAACATAATAAAGGTTAATACTCTTACACATATTTTTTAATGAAACAATCATTTATTTTATAATAATAAAAAGTTTCAGGTTTGTTAAGAACCAATAAAATATTTATTTTATATCAGACTATCATACAAAATAAATTTATAGGTTTTATTTACAATGAAATAATCATATAAATTAATATTTTATATAAGATTTCTTTCTTATGATGAAAATTAAAATATTCATTATCCCATGCGAGATATCGATGAAGAGTTTCGCAAAATTGACGAAAGGAAATTTGAAACGTTGAATAAAAAATTAGAACAATTAAAAATAGATAGAGAAAAATGGAACAAAGAATTTAAGGAATTGGTTTATAAAATAGGATTGGAAATGTATAACAAAGAAATAAATAAAAATAAAATTCAGGAAAAAAAAATAAATCAACCAAAATATTCAAATAATTTTATAAAACAAGACAAAAGTCCTAAAACAAAATTTTTTGAAAGTAAAAATAATTTTAGTTTTCAAAATAATACAGCAAAAGATAAAATATCAAATATTGATTTTAGTAAAACTCTTGCAAATAACAAAAATCCATTCGCTGATATTTTGAAAAAGTCCACAAGTTCCATTTTTACAGAGGAAATAGAAAAAAAAGAAGAGACTCCCATTTCAGCAGTATCTGATAATAGTGATAAATCAGAACAACTAAATATACCAACCCAGACAGAAGTTGAAAATCATAGCCATGATAAAGATACAGAACAACCAAACATAGATAATTCAACAAAAGAAGAAACAATATTCACTAATATTCCATTAACACAACATTTCATCGACACATCAATAAATACAAAGGAATATTCAACCATTTTAAAATTAATAGAAAATGATAGAAATAAAATACAGAAAGGACAACAAAACAAAATAATTTTAACGGTTTCTAAAAGAGTATCACAAATAACAACAGATACCAATCAAATAGATAAAATAATACAGACACTTGATCCTATTAAAAACAGTTACATTTTTATGGAATATTTATCTAATAAAATTATAGAACAAGCAAGAGTGCAGGTATCACAACACAAAGATTCATATAAAAGTTACGCATACCTTCTATCAAAAATATATGATCAAGAAAAAACATTTGATTCTTTATGTTTAATTTTTAAAAATAAAATAATTACATCCAAAATTGAAGAAAAGAGTATTAAAGGTGTATATCTTATATATTTTGGATTATTAGATATAAAAAATAATCTTAAAGAAAGTTGGTTCTTTTTAGCAGGCCTGTTAAATGTTGAACCCAACCATTCTAGTTTTTATGTTTTAGAAAGTTTTCTATCTGTGCTAGGAGATAAAATGTTAGAAGAATACAAAGAAAGATTCATAGGTTTATTGAAATATATAAGAGATACATATTTAAAAATGTTTGAAGATGAACCAAGTAGAGTAAGAATAGAAAATTTAACAACTAAAATAATAAATAAAAAATAATACAAAGGTTACATATTTTTATTTTTAAAGAATATATTTTATTACATATTAACTCATAGATACTTCAATCTGTATAAAGAATTTTTTAATAATAAATACAGTAAATCCTTATTTCTTTCTGTTCGTCATTTTTTGATACTCTCGAAATATGAAAAAATTAGTTATTATTTTATATTTTTAATATTTCCATTATCTACACTCATTGTAATATCCAATACACATTCTTCCAAATCTCTAACAATTTCATTTTTATCTTCTTCTTTTATATTATTATCACCAAAAGATTTTAAAAATAATTCAAATTTTGTTGTAAGTTTCTGAGATAAATTATTCATTGGGTATACAAATAAAAATAAAATAAAAAGTTAATCAATGATGAATAAATGTAATAAAAATATTTATCCTTTAATAACAAGTAGAGGTAATAATCTACATACTCTTTTTATAATATTCTTATTTTCTAATTGTTCTACAACTTTATCAATATCTTTATAATTTTGTGGTGCTTCTTCTAATAATTCTTTATCGTTTGCAAGAACAACAATATTTTTTGATTCTAAGTAATTTTTTATTTCTTCTGGTGTATATTTGTTCTTGGCATCTTTTCTTGCTATAATCCTTCCAGCACCATGTGCACAGCTAGAAAGAGATATATCAGTTTTATTTGAAACTAAAATATATGATGCTGTTCCCATAGAGCCTCCTATTGGTATTGGCTGTCCTAATAAATTATACGGTGAGGGTAAATTATCTAAAGATGATTGTGCTGTTGCTGCACCTTTTCTGTGGATTACAATATTTTTTTGTTCTCCATTGATATATGTTTTTTCAAGTGATGCAATATTATGACTAGCATCATAAATCAGTGCTATTTCAACATCAAAAAATTTTTTAAAAACTTCTTTCACTCTTTCTGTAATTACTGCTCTATTGGCAAAAGCAAAATTGGCTGCACTGTTCATCATTTGAATATATTTTTTCCCATTTTCTGAATTTATATCGAAATATACGTCTGATGATATATTTTTAAAATCTGTTAGAATCTGATGTCCTACTCCTCTACTTCCTGTGTGTATCATAACAATTATTTCATTTTCTTTAATATTTAACGTATCAGCTATCTTTTTATCTAATATATTTTCAATCTTTTGTATTTCTAAATAATGATTTCCACTTCCTAAAGAACCTAACTCTTTCAAACCTTTACTTTTTGCTTTCTGACTTATAATTCTACTATTACCAAGCAACGAACCATTATTTTCTACATAACTACTATCTATTCCAAATTCTTTTAGTGCATCACATCCAACATCCAGTATTTTATTTAATGTTTGTAAATCTATGTTATTTAAAAAACCATCACTGTTTTTTTTATTTTTTTTATCATACATTCCAGATGGTATCTTTTTTCTGATTGCTTCTCCCAATTCATTTCTAACTTCTAGAAATTTATCGGCAAGAACACCAGTTCTTAGTACACGAACACCACAGTTAATATCATATCCAACACCCTCTGGAACAATGTAATCTTCTATGCCAGCAACACATCCTATAGGAAAGAAATAACCTCCATGTATATCTGGTAACACTACAACCTTTTTGACCTTGGGAATAGTAGTTATATTTTCCAGTTGTTCTACTGAAATTTCATCTATTTTTTCATCTGTTAAAATTTCTAAATCTATTGATTTCGATTTATAAATATTTTTTATCTTGTGGTTTTTTTCTTCTATTATCGTCATGGGATAATATAAAAATTATAATATATTTTATTATCCATAAGAATTAAATAACTTTTATAATCAAAAATAATCAATAAAATTCTCTCAATAACTCATCATCTTTCTCTGATTTAGCTGAATGATAACACACAATTAAAAGAGTAGGAAATTTTTCTAAATAATAATTTACATATCCATCGGGAAATCCTTTATATATAGATTTTATATCTTCTGGTAATTCTTTATAATGTCTTCCTTTATTTCTAATAGATCTAAGCATAGCTTTTATTGTTGTGCTATAATGTCGAAAGGAAAATAAATCTTTTTTTATACTTTCATCCAGAGAATCTGACCAAGAATCGGTAAATACTTTAAATTTATTTCTTTCTAATCTTTTAAATAATCTTTTTGTATTTACACTCTCATCTGTCCTATTTTCTAAATAATCACTGATATTACAAAAGAAATTAAATATTTTTTCATTACTCCAAAAATAAGGATGATTTTTTACCTGCTGAATATCAAATCTCTCACTGTATTCAGTTTTCAACATGTTATGTATTAAATCATTAAGCGTATAATTATCTATCGTTTTAAGTGTATAATTATTTTCCATTATTTTTTCTTCTCTTAAAATATTTTCATCATCTCTTCCATGAAATGCTGTTTGAAATGGATGTTCCTTATATAACACCTGATGAATCAAAATACCCAATGAAAATATATCAATTTTTCGTATAGCATCAAACGATAAATCAATGTTATGATTACAATACTCTATCAACTCTTTACTTCTATACCCAATAATACCTGTTACTTCTTCTTTACAAATTTCATTTTCTTTTATGGATATAGAATCTTCAAAATTTGAAAGATAGAATGTATCATTTTCTATATAAATGTTAGAAGGATGTATATTGTTATAAAATATATTTTTAGAATGTAGAAAATATAATAATTCTACTAAAATTATAATATTAGGTTTAAAGATCTCCATATCAACATCACACAATCTTGTTTTATGGAATTTTAATATCAAAGATATTTCTTTTCTGCTTTTCTCACTATAAATATATTTTATAATATTCTGGTGATGATGTTCTCTCAATATATTAATTTCTTTCTCAGCTCTATTATCATTGACATCAAATGTCTTTATAAGTACCATCTGCTTATCAAACTCACCAAAATATATCTTAAACCCATTTCTTTCTTCTAATAACTCTTTTCTCTTCATGAGATTATGTGTCCTAAATAGCATAAACAAAAGCAAACAAATAAATACTGTAAAATATATTTTAAAATAACTTCTTTTTTCCTTATAAATTTCTATTCTATCATTATTCACTATTTTTTCTAAAAAATATAAACCGTCTTTATTTTCAGCAATATACACATTTCTTATTTTTTCTTCATCTCTCAATTCCATTCGAAATTGATCTATTACTAATATATTATTATTTATTATATGATTATGTATCCTTATATTATCAGTATGAATATCTATATATTCTTCTACTCTTTTTGTATGAGAAAACATATCTTGCACCGAAAGTTCACTTCTTATTAGTATTATGCATATAATTTTTCTATTAAAAACCACGTAACGTAACTTAGATGATCTATCAGCACTAATAAAATTATAATCTATTATCCTAGGATATTTTACAATATCCAATAAATTTAATTCGGATCTAAAATATTCTTGTTTATCTTTAAAATATATATTTTGATCCTTTCCCAAATATATCATATTTCTAACAGATTGATTTTCTACGGGGATTATCAATCCATCACCTATATTTTCTTTAATTTCATTATTCTCATCTTCTTCTATTTTCATCATGTATTCATCCTGTTGTGTCTGATTTATATCCATAATCTTATATTTTTTATTTTTATAAAATATATTTTTATTAGAAAAATCATATTCTATAAATATATTGTCTAAATCTACTCTCTCCTCCGTATTTGTTAAACCATCCACCATTCTTAGTTTTTTTACCACATTTTCTTTTTTAGAATTACTATATCCTTTCAATACATTACATTTAAAATAATCCAAATTATTTTTACTCTTCGATATATGAATCATATTACTTAGATTATTATTTAAAACTATTTTATCCTGTTCAGGATCTTTTGCTTCTAACTCTTTCGTCTGATTATGATAAAGATGTAAAAGATCTATAGAATATTTTTCCATAGATTCTAAATCTACAAAATATACTCTGTTATAAGTTTCTATAAGAAATGTTATTGAAAAAATATGAATAACATACAGAAAGAATAACATAGGGATATTTCTTATTTTTAAAATAAAAAATAGAATGTAAATATTTTGATACATTCTTCTATTTAAATATTATTTGATTATAGAAATATTGGTTATTATAGGAAATATTTTTATTTTGTTTTATAAATATGGTATTCAATATTTTTAAAATTATGATTTATTGATTTATATTTGTTTTTTTAAGGAAAGTTTGACGGATACGTGTTTTTATAAAATATTTGGATTTTTAAAATAAATGGTTGAATGAGGTTTTTTTGTTAGGTAAGAAAAATAATGTTGGTCCAGTTATATTCGAGACTTTACATTTACTCTCTTTTTAATTGATTGATATACACTATTTATCTATTTAAATAGATTAGTTTATAAATAATCGTAGGATTTAGTATTAATATTATAAGAACATAAGGAACAAATAAAAATAAAAGGTTTTATTAAAAATATATACATGAATCATATACCTGGAATTAAATACCACTTCGTTTGGGATCTATTAATATTTATAATAAAAATATTCTATATTTATTAAAAAAATAAATGATGATTATTACTTTATAAAATATTTTTTAAAAAAAGTTAATTTTATTCTTACAAGCTCTAACACATTATATCTTATAATCTATAATTTATCATTCCAAGGTTTTTTTATTTGTATTTGTTTGGTGTTATAATAATTTCATTAACCTTATATTACCTTTTTTTTGTTTTCTATCAGAGTAGATGAAACCCTTTTATACACTTATTACTAAAGTCTTGTAACCATTATATTATCTTATGTTACAAAATATTATTGTCATATGTAACAATATATTTTAATAAAAATGTCATTATTCCTTTCAATTTATTTAAAAAAAAGAAATATAATTCATAAGATTATCGTTATACACATTAATAACTTCTTTTTAAAAAAACTACTTCCAGATAATGAAGCGAAACAAAAATCATAGAAATTTCAATTAACCTATAAATATAAAAAATATAAATATCCCATGCTTGCTGTTATATTTGGTGGTAAAGGATCTGGAAAAAAAGAATTGGTTAAAATGTTTCATTCTATAGGATTTACATTGAATACATTTAAAGAAATCTATAATGATAAAGAAAAAAGGTATTTATATGAAAAAAATGTAATAATTTTAGAAAGCTTACAGGATTGGCATAGTTTAATAGAAATACCACATGTTAAATTATTTATTATATTTTCTTCATCGAATTCTAAATGGAGAAAACAGAATGATGATTTATTTTATAAGGAAATTTCAATGGAAAAAAATAAAATTCAGGATGCTATTTTTGTAGATAATTTTGGTTCATTGGAAGATTTTAAACAGATTAATTTACTTCAATACTTTGATAAACCTTCATGGGATGAATATTTTATGAGATTAGCAGAGGTGATATCAAGAAGATCATCTTGTATAAGAAAACATGTAGGTGCTGTTTTAGTGAGTAATAAAATTATTGTTTCTACGGGTTATAATGGAACACCTTTTGGTTTGGAAAATTGTAATAAACTTGGATGTAAAAAATGTGCTAGAACAGAAAGTTTAAATGGAATAGAAACATGTATATGTTTACATGCAGAGGAAAATGCTATTATGTCATCATGTAAAATTGCTCGTGATGATTTACATCTTTATACAACAGTATTTCCATGTAGGCTTTGTATAAAACAATCTGTTCAGAGAGGAATAAAAAAAATAATTTATAGAAGAGCATACAAAGATTATGAGGAGGGTATTACAATATTAAGAAATGCTAATATTGATGTAATGCATCTGGCTTAATATCATTAAATTTTTTTTGCCTATTTTTATTTTTCTAAATTTTAATTTTGTCATAAAATTAATTCCAGAACAGAAATCTTAGAACGCTTCTTTTTTAATTTTCTAAAAGGGAATATTTTTATTCTAGAATGTAATATTTCACAAGATCTTAGTAATAGTAGAATAAAAGGGTTTCTTCTTCTTCCGTAGAAAACAAAAAAAAATGTTTTTTATAAACAAACCCATGGGAGAAAATATGGAAGAAAAGGTGAATGATAAAATATCCTATTACATTGATTCTATAAATGTAAGTTTATTTTAATTAGAATTATAAGAAAAATATCGCAGAAAGTTTAAAGTTGATTGAAAGTTTCAAAAAGAAAATTAAAAATGATAATTAAAGAGTTAATTAGCAATAAGCTTTATTCTTCCTTGATTGGCAAGACTTTAATCTTATCTACCATATCATATACTGGTCCTTTTATTCCTTCGTCATCTTGAGGAAGCATGATTCCTACTTTTATACCAATAATACCTTGTTTAAGAAGAACTGATGTGGTTGCGTATCTCATAAATTCTTCCTTTGGTTGTCCTGCATGGATTATCTTTCCATCGATAGTCTTGACACTTCTGGCTCTTTGTCCTTTTAGCTTACCAGATACCTCAATAACACATCCTTGTCCTCCTGCGCTCTTAATATTCTTAATTGCTGATACCACTGATCTTCTATATGGTATATTCTCTTCAAATTTACTTCTAATAAATTCTGCTTGTATTGCTGGGCATAGTCCTTTATTCTTAACCATCTCAATCAATATGTCTATGTTAGAAACATCTTCTTGTAATCTCTTACCTATCAAAGCCTTTATTTGTTTGAGCAATACGCTATTATCTTTAAGAACCTCTGTAGTCTTTTCTAATCTAATGACTACTCTAATAGGTCTCTCGTGTAAACGTAAGGATAATCCAGAAAATCCTTCTTTTTGAAGAAGCTTTGACAAAAATTCATTAATCTCAGCATAATAACATCCTCTCTCGACAAATCTGTTTTTAATAGAACTTGCTTCTGGGTTGAACATTAGGGTGAAAAATATAATTTGAAAAAAAATATTAAAAAAAATTAATTGTGGAAAAATAGATTTATTTTGCATTAACAACCAAATCTTTATAAAATAAATTTATTTTTTATTCAAAAGTTTTATTATATCCCCATGAACTTTAAAAGAATTTTATCAAAAATCTTAAAAAATGAGGATATATCAGAAGAACAAATAATAATGACTAATGAGATATATTCATCCAATGAACTTGTAGAAGATCTATCATTAGATAGTTTATACACTTTAACACAATCCCTGATAATAGGAATTAAAACCAATAATATATTTTATTATAAAAACTTCTTTGAAGAATTAGAACATCTACAAATTGTAGATAAAAAATTCATTCAAATTAAAAATAATATTCTTGAAGGTAAAATGTACAACAGAGATGATAAAATATTTGTATATGAAATAAAACAAAATTTTAAAAAATCAAATATAGATTGGGAATCTAGATATTGGGCAATAGAATTATTAAAGTATTTATATATTAAAGGTATAGATATTATGGATATGATGAATAAAGAAAAGGAGATACAGAAATATAAAGATATAAAAATTAAACCTAAAGAAGGAATGAAAGTAGTTCAATTAACAGATAAAAATATAAGAACTGAAATTTTCCGAAATAGAAATAATCCAACAATGACATTAGAAGAATTTTCAGATAAAATAATGAAAAATATTGAAGCAAATAAAGAAGTTACAATAGGACCAAAAGAAGTGAAAGAAGAGAGTTTGGAAGAATTGAGAAAATGGGATGAATTTAAAGATAATTTACAAAAAGGAAATACATACAGACGAGGGTAAAATAATATTTTTTTTTATAAAATTTAATTATTATAATTATCTTTCAAAGAGATTTTATAAAAAGCTCATTAAAATCAATATGGAACGATCATATATTATTATATCTAACGGTAATTGATACCATAACCTAAATAAATAAGTATTCTTATATTAATTTTATTTTTTTTAACATAAGAAAATTTTATTTATGATGCTTTTTTAATTCATTACAATTATTATATCCTTTTTCCTACTCTTCAACTCTTATATTAATTTTATTTTTTCATAAATATTCCTCTTAAAATTATTTAAAATTTTATTGTAATTGTTATTTTACGCTTAAAAATATTTTTTTAAATATTATATTCAATTTTTCAAAAATATCAAAAATTTAAATATCTTAAAGTCATGTTATTTTTTTATAATGAAACAATTTTGAAACATAAAATCATAGTCTCAGTATATTTTTAAATATTTTTTTTTCATGCCATTTTTAATTTTAGATTATCATTCTGGGTTAAATATCAAAATTTTTTGTTTACTGATGGGCTCGAATAAAGAAAAAAACACAAGATTCATAATTGTTATATTACTTATATTCTACTTACATTTAATACCACAGGCATTAATAGTAATAAAAAAAGAGATGAAAAAACTGGATATTGCAATACTCTTAATTCTTAATGGCTCGTCGTTAATGATTTATATTTATATCTATTTATGCAAAACAAATGGAGGAAAGGTAGAAATGAATGATGAGATGGATTATCTCCTATTCAAATCTAATGGTTCTAGATACTGTAGAAAATGCGATAATTTTAAACCAGAAAGAGCACATCACTGTAGTAGGTGTAAATCTTGTATTAAAAAGATGGACCATCATTGTGATTGGCTTCTGGTGTGTGTTAATAGTGATAATCACGGGTATTTTATACGCCTGTTGTTCTTCTGTTTACTTTCTATGCTCATTAATATGTTTTGGCTAATGTATACGTATATTGTAGATTTCAAGACAAAAAGATTTCATTGGATATTGAATATATTGTTTATACTTCATTTCGTTCTTAATTTCTTCTTTTTTGTAGTAGTGAGTGTATTTTTCTATTACAGAGTGAAAGAAGTATTGCTTAATATGACATATATAGAACATGAGAAATATAAAGATGTTAAAGCATATGGTATGGAATGTAGAAAATCTCCATATGATTTGGGATATTTTAAAAATCTTGAACAAGCGTTAGGAAAATTTTATTTTTTATATTTGTATGGTGAAAATTGCGATGGAATTAATTTTAAGAAAACATATGAGATTACTACTGATTGGCCTCCGTTCAAATTTAGGAACACCATTGCTGAAACTGTTATACCCGTATAAATATTTAATTTTGAAGCTGCAATAATAAAGATGTTATATTGATTTTTATATGTTTTTTATTCTTTTATGAAAATATTTATTAAAAAAACATTTAATATTTATTTTATTCTGTTTCTCTTATTGGTGGTTTTTTTTCGATATAAAAAAATTAAAATCTAAGAATAAAAATTTGTTTGTGAAAATTATTTTTTTATAATAAACAGTAAAAAATAAATATTTTCTTTAATTTTTTTGAGTAAAGGGTTGATGAATAACAATAGAAATATTTTTTCTAAATATACTGATAGAGAACAATATATTATAAATATATTTACTTCGTTATTTCCATCAAGTACACCACCAACAATCACTACGAAGAAAGTTGACAAAGGTTTTATTTCGTCAATAAAAATATTTGATTGTATTATTAATGGTGAAAAAGTATTTTCATCAAAAGAATCATCAATATCCTCAGCTTTGAAAGAAATGATGTTAATGTTGAAATCTTTTATAAATGAGAATATTAAAAACCCAGATGAGATTATTTCAAATGATGTAATAATAGAAGAATGTAATAAACCGGATATAGTAAAAAAAGAAATTAAAGTTAATTTACAGAATAATAATATTATACAAAACAAACAATCAAAGAAAAAGAAAAGTGAACATAATACATTTAAGACACTTAATAAAGCAATAGGGATGAATGGAAATAGTAAAAATAAACCCATGTACGAAAAAAAATTTAATGGAACTTTAAATATAAAGGCCATGATGGAAAACTCAGAGAATATAAACACCAATACATATAAAAATATTTTAAAAGATGGAAATATAGAATATAATGAACGTATAACAAATATATGTAAAGAACTTTATGTTTTCCCACCAGAATATCTTTTGGAAAAACAAAACGGTGTATATATTTGTGAAGCACAATTTCTAGGACAAAAATTTACATCAAAATATTTTTGTGAAAAATTAGAAGCTAAAATGGATGTATGTAAATCTATTTGTATTTTTTTATTAGATCAGATAAAACACATAGGTAAATTTTTATGTTATTTACAGAAATTTTCATATGCTACATCTATGTTAGCCTCAAAAATAGAATTTAAATCAGAACTACCGGAAGAACCGACACCAGAAAATTTAAATTCTATTATATCACAACATAATACACCTAAAATAAAAAAACCAGCACACAATGATAATTCTTTGACGTTCAAGCGTTTTAAATTAGGATTACCATCAAAGGAAAGTGAAAAAAACATAGAAACACCGACGGAAAATTTTGATATGTTGAAAGATTTATTATCTAAGAAAATAAATAATGAAGTTGTTCTGAATCAAAATAAAGATTCAAATAATTCAAATCATTATAAAAATTTATCAACAAAATATAGTATGCGTGGAAAAACAAAAAAATAAAAAAGTAATTATTTTGTATTTATTCAATAATTTTCTTTGACTATTATCCTGTTTTTAAAAAATATTTATAAGATACGTACGATGGTGTATATATTATTATTTGTAATAAATACGAATTATACAGGAAGTAAAGAGTCTTCAAAAAACTAAAGGATGGAGACATGCGTCATACACGAAATCCTAATGTTCTGAAGCATAATATAACATAAGATTAATACATATATGTAGCGAAAGCAATTAATACGAATTTTATTGTGCTTTACGAACAAAAGAACATAAACCATGATAGGCCGTAGTCAACCAAGAAGCTTTGATAAATAGAAGTTTCATTTTTAAAAAATATAGATTAAACAAGAATTCTATGATTCAATAATCTTTTTAAAAAGTAATATATGTCCTGGATGATATAAGAGAGGTTGAAAGAGAATATTTTATTATTAATTATTTAGTTTATTTAAATTATTAGTAAAAGAAGGGAATATATGCAAATAAAAACTACTCAAATGAATATAGATACTGTAGTATTTGTATATTTATTATTTTACAATTAATATAAAATTTATTTTAATTTATTTTTATATATTTTTTTATTTTATAATATAATATAATTTCTTTAAAAATTTATAACTATAAAATATATTACGATAATTTTAAATAACTGAAATATTAAATCGTAGTTATTTTTATACGCTTTAAAAAATTTTAAAAAATAATAATTTAAATATTTATAAAATTTTTTAAATTATATCATGGATGAAAAAAATGGTGCAGGACAAACTACTGATACAAAATCTCAGAAAAAACCCAAATTTGTAAGAAAGAAAAAACAAAAAGGTAATAAACAACAGGACGTTGTTCAGAAAAAAGATGTTATATCCGTACCTACGGAAAAAGAAGTGGTAATTGAAAATAAAGAAGAATCTACTAATGAAATTAAGAAGGAAGAGAAAAAAGAGAAAGAAACTGAAAAAATAGAGCCTGTTAAACAAGGAGGAAGAAGGCGAGGACCTAATATTGCGATGATTAAAAAACTTGCTGAACAAAAGCAAAAGCAAGAAGAAGAGTTGAAAAAATTGAAAAAACAACAGGAAGAGGAAGATTTGGAAAGAATACGGAAAATTGAAGAAGAGAAAAAATTAGCAATAGAAAAACAGAAAAAAGAAAAAGAGGAAAGAGAATTGGAGAATAAGATGAAGAAAATGAAATTAAGAAATTTTTTAGTTAGAGAAAAGGTAAAAACAGTGAAGAAGATAGAGAAAATAGAAGAAGAAATCGAAACAGATCTTAAAAGTCCTATATGTTGTATTTTAGGACATGTGGATACGGGAAAAACTAAACTTTTGGATAAGCTTAGAGAAACTGATGTTCAAGGATCAGAAGCTGGAGGTATTACACAACAAATAGGTGCAACTTTTTTCCCTGTAAAAGAATTAAAAAGAAAATTTAATGTTCCTGAAAATAATCTACCAGGAATTCTTATAATTGATACACCAGGGCATGAAACCTTTTCAAATTTAAGATCGCGAGGTTCCTCTCTTTGTGATATCGCAATATTGGTTGTTGATATTCTTCATCTTTTAGAGAACCAAACATTAGAATCAATAGAATTATTAAAAAGAAGAAAAACTCCTTTTATAATCGCTCTGAATAAAATTGATCGTATATATGGATGGAAATCTACAAACTTTGCAGGATTTACCGAATCTTTCGAAAAACAAACAGATGTTACAAAAGAAGAATTTAAAAGACAAATGAATGACACGATAGTGAAATTCTCTGAAATAGGATTAAATACAACACTCTTCTCTGAAAATAACAATGAAAAACAATTTGTTTCTATTGTACCAACTTCAGCAATAACAGGTGAAGGTATACCTGATTTAATCTCCACAATTTTAAAACTTTCCGAAAGCTTTATGTCAACAAAAATGAAATATAAAGATGAAGTACAATGTACTATTTTAGAAGTAAAAGAAATTGATGGTTATGGAAGTACAATTGATGTAATATTAAGCAATGGTATATTAAGGAAAGGAGATAAGATTGCAGTATGTGGGTTTGATGGTCCTATAATTACGAACATAAAATCACTTTTAGTACCCAAGGCATTGAAAGAAATCAGAGTTAAAGGGGAATACATGCAAAAAAGTGAAGTCAAAGCATCTTTAGGTGTAAAAATAGCAGCCTTAAATTTAGAAAATGCTGTTGCAGGTAGTAGGATAGTTATAGTGAAAAATAATGAAGAAGAGGCAAAGAAGGAAGTGATGCAAGATTTGCAAAATGTAATATCGAAAGTAAAGACAGAAGAAATTGGTGTTCATTTACAAAGCAGTACTTTAGGATCTTTAGAAGCACTTGTTGAATTTGTAACAAGTTCTAATATTCCTATAGCTACCGTGGGTGTTGGAAAACTTAATAAAAAAGATATTGTAAGAGCATCTATAATGGCAGAAAAATCAATAGAATATTCACCATTACTCTGTTTTGATATAAAAATAGATAAAGAAATTTCTGAAATCGCAGAAAAATACAATATTAAAATATTTTGTGAAAAGATAGTATACAATCTTTTAGATAAATATAAAGAGTATAGTGCAAATTTACGAAATAAAATGAAGGATGCTGCAAAGAGTTCAACTATTTTCCCTTGTGAACTTGAGATTTTACCCAATTGTGTTTTCAATAAAAGAAGTCCTTTAGTTCTTGGAGTAGAAGTTAAGAGAGGTATACTTAAAATTGGAACAGTGCTTTGTATAATAAGAAAAAATGTATTAGGACTTGGTACTGTAACTTCTATTGAGAATAACAAAAAAGCTACTGAAAAAGCTGTTGTTGGAGATAAGGTAGCAATTAAAATTGAAATAGGATCAAATGAAACACCAAGACTCTTTGGTAGACATTTTGTTCAAGAAGATTTGTTATACTCATGGATTAATAGAAAATCTATTGATAGCTTAAAGAAAAATTTTAAAGAAGAATTATGTGATGATGATTGGATGTTGGTAATTGAGTTGAAAAATAAGTTAGACATAATATAAAAATAAATTTTTATAATTCAGAATATTTTTTATTTGATGCATAAATTAAAAATTTTTATAATAATAAAAATGAAGAAGGATAAAAAAAATATATAATAATAAAAAAAAAATTTTATTAAAGGGGTATGAATAAACGAAGAAAACTAGCAACATCTGAAATAATACCAGAACTTAATAAAATACGTGCAAAAGAAGGAATAAATAAAATGCAGAGAGAATATATACGAAAAAGAATAAAAGAATATAGAATTGAAAACAAAACGCTTATTGAAGACAATGAAAGATTGAATTTAGAAAGTAAGTTATTTTCAACAAAAAATATAGACGTAGAAAAACAAACTATTGATGAAAACATTAATAAAGAGAATAAAGGTATAGATGAGCTTGAAATCAATTATTTATCGAAGTTAAAAGATCAAATTAAAAAACAAGGATCAATTATAATGGAATTGAGAAAAGATTTAGAGAAAAAACAACATATTCCTCAAAAATCAAAAAATGAAATAAAAGAAGAGCATGTTGAAAATAAAGATATTAATTTAGATATAGAAAAAATTGTTGAGGAAATAAAATTAACAAATGATTCAGTAATAGAAAATTTTAAGGATGAAATTTGTAATTTAAAAAAAGAATTACATGAAGAAAGAATCTCTAAAAATACAAATAATATGCATAATGAAGAAATCGAAAGAATCAAAACATTAAAAGAATTGGTTGAAAAATTGAACGAAGAAAATTTACAAAATTTTAAAAACTCTAAAGAAGAAAAACAAATTTATGTATCCGAAATACAAGATATGGAAAAGAAGATTGAGCAACTTGAACAAAATATAAAAATATTAAAAGATAGTCTGTTTGAAGAAACACAGGAAAAAGACAAAGAAATTAAAAATTTACAAACAAAGTTAAAGGAAACCGAGGAACATCTAAGTATTCTTAAAACCAAGAATTATGTAGAAGAAAAACATATGAATTTTTTAAAAGAAAGAAATGAATATAATACAACAGAAGAAAACAAAGTTCTTATATCTGAAAGAGAAGATTTTATAAAAAAAATTCAAGAGACTACTAAGAAATTCGAAAGAAAGGACGTGGAGGTGAATATGTTAAAATTAGAACTTAAGAAGAGTGAAAACGAAAGGGCAGGTGTAGAATTGGATAAGATAAAAATAAAAAAGAAATTATCGGAAATTGCCGAGATGAAGCATGAATATAAAGATCAAAATTTAAAAAGTAAAAAAGAAATAGAAGATTTACAAAAAAGGGTACAAGAAAGATCTACAGCAGCATCATTTCATAAAAGAAATTTATTAAAATCAAGTGAAGAAGGTTCATTTTATAAAAGAAAATCTGAAGTATTTAGAGAAGAAGTTGAATCATTAAAAGAAAAGTTGGCAAATGAAATAAAAAGTAGTGAAGAAAAAATAAAGAAAATTGTTCTTTTAGAAGAAGAGCTTAAAAATTATACAAAAATTGTTGCGATGATCTCGAAGAATGATTCAACGGAGATGATACTAAATGTTGATAGATATCGAAAACTTTTGAGATGCACTACATGTGATCTTAATTTTAAAGATACTGCATTACTTAAATGTATGCATGTTTTTTGCAAAGACTGCATTGATAGCAGATTGAAATATAGAAATAGAAAATGTCCGATATGTGGAGAAGGATTTTCTCAGAATGACATAAAAAAGATATTTTTGTAATAATACCAAATAATTTAAATATAAAATTTAGTCATTAAAACAATATTATTCTTTTTTGTTTGTTTATTTGATATAAGATTTCCTTATATGTAAATTTGTTTGTTTTTAAAAGTATATAATAAGAAAATTTTTCAGCCATTAATGAATTCTTTATATTGTTATATTTTTATTTTATCATCTATGTTTATTACAATACATACGTTATCAGCCAAAGATGCATATAAGCTTAAAAATAACAACGTAAGAAGTAATATGAATATAAAGAAATTAAATCCATACACACAAAGAAATGTTTTAAACAAACCAACACCAAATAAAAATATGCAGATGTCACATGGTATGTATGCCAAATCACTTATATCTCCGAGAACACATATAGATCCACCTAACCTTGATAGTTTACTGATAATTTTAAGAAATGGTGAAAAAACAATATCAGATTCAATACCAGGTAATATAAACACAGCATTAAACACAATAAAAGATCTAATAAATGCAACCATGGATAGTCTGAAAACGTTTATAAAAAATGAAATAGATACGGGTAATGCGGCTATTGAAACTGAATTAACAACGATATTAAACACACCTAGTCCAGCTCCACCAGGACCTACGGTTCAGCCAGATCCACTAACTCCGACAAAAGATGATCAATCAGATAAGGATCAAAAATTAGCAAAAGAAATAAATGAACTCAATATAGAAACTAAAAACGAAGTAGATGGAATAGTTAAACAAACAAGAAAAGAATTAAAAGATGAGGTAATGAATTTACTGAATCCAGAAGAAGAGGAAATAAAAGAAGATGGAAATTCAAGGGGGCATATTAATCTTCGTGAAACTGCTAGCAAGGTAAAAAATCATATGAAAGGAAATAACAATATTTTATATTCTAAAATAAATGATACTATAACCAAGGCCTATGAAAAATCCAATCAAATTAAACATGATATATTTGGTGATGATGAAATGGTTTATGCTGCAATTACGCCATATAAATATGATCCCAGCGTTATTATGCCTCTTGTAAGAACAGCATTAGATACTGTTACTAATGATGAGATTACAAATATAACAGCAGAGGTTGATACCGCTATGGCAGACCTTGAAACCCAGGTTATGGCTGTATTAGATACTCTTAACGATACATTTGCACCGGTAGTTGAACAAGTAACACTCTCTGAGATAGCAAGTATGGGTAATGCCTTAGAAGATCGAAATAACGCTATTCTAAATCAAGCATTAACAATTGTGTCAACACCATAAAGATGTGAATATGTTAAATAAAGAAAGTAAAAAAAATCTTCTTAAAATAACTTTATTTTCCTAAAACTATTCCTTCGTATTTCTTAACAAACCAATTCTTTGCTTCGTCTTTAGTAACTCTTTGTTTATTTCCTACGCGGCTTTTTACTCTCTTTCTCTTTGATACTCTTATTCCAGGTTTTTCTAAAACAACATAGAAATTCATACCAAATATTCCGACATCTGGTTCATATTTAATACCCATATCTATATGTTCTTTAATTCCAAATCCAAAACTACCTTGAGTAGAAAAGTTAGAATCTATAAGTTCATATTCTTTGATTTTAATTCCCTTTTCTAATATTTCCATTGCCTTTTCTCCTCTAACAGTAACGTGACATGCTATTTTTTCATTTCTTCTTATTCCAAAAGATCTAATAGTTAGTCTGGATTTACTTAATCTTGGTTTCTGTCCGGTGAGTTGTTCTAATACTTTTGATGCTTTATTAAGTATTTCACCGCCACCAGTACAAATGTTTAAGCATAGCTTTTGTATTTTTATTTTGTTCATAGGATTTTCTTCTGCCATTAATGGGTAAAAAAATAATAATTTATTTTTTGAAAGAAAAATTAGAAAACCTTTAAAACGATTTTATAAAATATAAATAATATTTTATTTATAAGAGATCATAGTATTTAGGATTACATATTAAATATATTTTAAGATATGAATTTCTTTAATTAGATTATATCACATAAAATATTTTTATTAATATATTTTCTCGTTATAATAAATTTATAAGTAAAATATACTAATAAAAAAATTATTCAAATAAAAAAAGTAAACCCTTTAAGAAATAAATACAACGAATATTTAAACTTGTTTTCATCTCTCGATTTATCAGAACTTCTTTTTAAAATAACTATTATTTTAATTTACAAAATCTTAATAATAAGTGAGCAAAAGATTTTTTCATTCTCTGGTAAAAAACAAAAAGAACAATATTCTAATAATAAATATATTCAGCGTATGACAATAGCAACTAACCTATATAAAAATATTGCAGTAAATTAAATATCTTTCATTGTTCATATGATCTTTAGGTTACACATTATTTGTAATAATTACATCATTAAAATAATCAATACCTACTAACCTGTTCGTCCTCGGATAAGAAACATATATTTAAATCATTATAAATATTTTACTTCTTTTTTTCTTTGATTATAACATTTTATAATTTTTTTTATTTGCTTAATACATTTTCCTGTATTAAAAATTAAATTCTCAAATTTTTCTCTTTTTAACCCCAATGAAACTATTAGTAACACATCAAAAGAATGTGTATTATTTTGATATAGACAAAAAATTGTTTAATTGTTACGTTGAAATGAGTTTTTTAACAACAGAAAAAACCATAGATTTTGAAATAGGAAATTATGAGATAAAACAGGTTATATTGAATGGTTGCAATGCAGAATATACAATAAACAACAAAATTTTAAAAGTTGATATGTCGCATAATGCATTACAAAATAATAATGGCATGGTACAATTATTATACGTTAAGGATTATGCATACGAACAAATAAAAGAGACAGAAAAAAATATAAACATCATAAAAATAATACTAAATAAACATAATGGCATAGAATTTTATTATCCTTTTTTAAATAATGATAGACATAGAGAAGCATTGGGATGTAATTATAATTATAAGATTAATAATATATTTCCTTATCCGCTTAATTATATGAAGAAGCATGATTGGGATCTTGTATATA
The DNA here is from genome assembly GCA_001887945.1 of Spraguea lophii. Taxonomy (NCBI): domain Eukaryota; kingdom Fungi; phylum Microsporidia; family Spragueidae; genus Spraguea; species Spraguea lophii. The sequence goes on along the minus strand of LDOQ01000174.1, from coordinate 83,714 downwards.
TTGTACCACAAAATTTATCTGTAGTGTCACCAGGAATTCTAGAAGGAATTGAAGAAGGAGATAAAAATATATATCTTTATAAAGTGAATACTTTTGCAGGTGCAATAAATTTTTGTATTGGAAATTTTGAGGCAATAGAAACTGTATCAGAAGATGATAGAAGAACAGCGTATTTACCTCAAGGATATAAAAAATCGGAAAAGATCAAAGAAATGGGACAAGATTTTTTAAATATCATAAAAGTATTAGAATCATTTGTTCAAAGTACTTTTACTTTGAATTTTTCACTTGTGTTTAGTTTTGAAGCTACAAAAATTATTTATGGTGAAATTATTATAATTCCGTTACAATATTTAGAAAGAGAACCACATACAATAGAAAATGATTTTAATTTAAAGGAAATTGCAGCAGAAATTATCAGTAGTAGAATAACACCATTGATTGTAACACCTGAATCGGATTTGGATTGGTGGATATCAATGGGATTGTCTGAATACCTAACAAATCATATTTTAAGATACATTTTTGGAAATAATGAGTATCTTTATAATATAAAAAAGGATTTAAAGTTTGTTTGTAATAATGATAGATATGAATATCCATTGTACGATCATAGAAGAAGTAGAGCATCATGTTTTACCAACTTTTTTAAGAAAAAATCCGGTATGTTTTTCTATATCCTAGAGAATAACAGTAGTAAAGCATTTATGAAGAAAATAGTTAAACTGTTAATAGAAACAGTTAAAAATACAACAAATTTCATTAAATTAGTGAGAGATGTTACAGGATTAGATCTTAAGAGATTATTTGATTTTTACATTTTTAATTGTGGTGTCGTTGATATATTTACTTCTTTTGAGATTGATAAAAAGAAAGGTGAAGTTAGAATGTTTGTAAAACAGAGGCCTACTAGTTATATGGTAGGTGCAAATAAACGACTATCTGGAACAGTAAGAATTATATCATGTGAAATAGATGGTATTATTGAACATAATTTACCATTAGATGATGGAGGTTTAACATTTAATTATCATACACGAAGTAAGAAAGCAAAGAGAAAAGATGAAAAAGATGATGAGCAAATGGGTCTTATGTGGATTAGAGTAGATCCAAATATGGAACATATGTGTATTATACATCAAGAACAACCAGAATACATGATATTAGATCAACTTAAAAACGATAAAAATGTTATATCGCAAATAGAAGCAATAGAAAATTTAAAGGTTAACCAAAATAATTATGATAAAATAGAAAAAATCATTAACGATCAAAAATTATATTTTAGAGTAAGAATTGAACTATTATATCAATTAGCGCGTTCAAGCATTAACAGAGAATTTGGATACCAGAAAGTTATACAGTATTTTATTAAGAAATTTTGTATCCAAGGATCTACCATCGTAAAAAATAATGATTTTTCTGTTTTTTCTACGTATTTTATTCAATCACATATTCCTAAAGCTCTATCAATTACACCACCTGAAGAAATCACCAATACTGAAGAAAAAACAAAAGCTAAAAATGTTATTTTAGCATTCTTACTAAATATACTTAAATACAATGATAATACATTCAACACATACTCAGATATAGAATATATTTCTTCCACCATAAAAAGTATCACATATCAATTATATCCTTTTTCTGAACATTCAAATACAAATATAAACAATATTACTACAAAATTAGAATCACTTTCTACAGAAGAAATAGACAGGTATAGAAAAAAAGATTTATTATTTCCATCACATGCCAATCTTCTTACCCACGCATCATTATTTTCTCTAGGAAAATTAAAAATATACAATCTTATAGAAATAGATCAAAAATATCTTAGATATTTACTACAAGATTTTAATTATTATACCATAAGAATGATCAGTGCAGAAATTTTAATTTTAAATTACTTAGAAGAAAATATAAAATTTCTATTATTCTTCTTAAAAGATAAAAGATATTTTATTTTACATATTCTCAAATGTATAGAAATAATGCTTATATACGATAGTAATAATAATAACATTGTACAACAATACATAGATACTTTAAAAATAGAATATACAAGATGTTATGATACAGAGATAATGGAAGTATACGATAATATTTTTAAACTTTTAGATTATAATGAAATACAAGTACCTAGAGAAGAATTAGATTTTGTAGAACATGAATTTAGTTCAGAGGAAGAAGATTCTTTGATTGTAAAACTAAAAACAACAGGAATAGATAGAATTCTATTAAGAATAAAAAATAATAAGAAAATTAAAATAAAAAATAACATAGAAAGAATCAAAATAAAACTTAAATATAAAAAAATTAAATAATGAACAGAAATAAAACTTAAATATAGAAGAATTAAATATTGAACAGAAATAAATATAATTATTCTATTACGTATTATGATATTGATTTAAATAATTATTCTTACGTATGATGTTAATTTAAATAAGAAAATTTAGAATAAAATGTTATTACAAAAAATATTTATAATATTTATCTGTTTATTTTTATTTTATTCTATGAATATCTTTTTTAAATAAATGAACATATTTATTAATGCATAGTATTTTATAGTTGGTATTAAAAAGAATCCTTGAAATATTATTCTTAAAAAATTTTCTCATAGTAAAAATAAATGTAATAATATGATAATAAGAAAAGAGATATGATAATATAATATCTATAATATATCACATACCGTATAACCATACTATCTTATTATATTACCATACTATCACATCTCGTATTATCACATCTCTTTTCATATTATTATAAATATTATAAATATTTTATTTTTATCCCACTTAATGACAATATTTATAATAGACACATGCGCAATTATAAATCACCATTTAAACAATATAACGAAAGGATATACTACAAAACTAGTTATCGAAGAAATAAAAAGCATGGATGCACTCTTATATTATAAATCTATAGAATCTAAGATAGAAATAGTACCGGTAGAAGAAAAATACATATTAGAAGTTATGAAGGTAGTAGATGAACATAATATACTTGTTGGTGACACTGATATTAGTGTTATTGCATTAACATTACAAAAAAGTATAGAAGCAGATAAATTAAAAGATTGTTGGATATCAAAATATAATATGGATAAGGTTAATAAATTTAATAATGTAAAATGCCTTTCTACTGATTATGGTGTTGTTAGTGCATTGAAAGCACTCTCATTAGTAAATGGAAATTTGGATAAGGAATATAAAATGAGGTGTTATACTTGTTATAAAATTTATGATAAAAAAATAGATTTTTGTTCTAAGTGTGGTTATAATACAATTACAAGAGTATCGGTTAGACAGGATAAAAATGGTATTGTTCCAAATCTAAAATATAATTATAGGTATAATAGAAAAGAGATGAAAGATAAACATGGGAATATTATAAAAAGTGCAGATCAAAAAGAATATAAAAATATTATACAGGAAAGAGAAAGAGAGATGAAGAAGTTAATGAATAAAAATAAATAATATTTATGTAATAATCTTTTATATATTCAATTGTTTGATAATTTTATATTCTTAATAATTGAATATTCAACTGTGTGATAATTAAATATTTTTATATCATCTTCTTCTATCATTGAAATATAATTTATTTTTAACAATTAAAGATAATTTAAATATAATCTAAATATATATTTTATTTTTTTATTTTTGATGATATCTGTATTCCCAACGAAACAAATATCATAAGCAACATCATAATAATTTCCTTGATATACGATACTTTATATTCTTGTATTTTTAAAGCTTCAATAAATGATGACATTCCCAAATTATGTGAAATTTGTGTATCTAATAATATTAATCCTGATGTAATACCAATAAGAGAAAACATAATAGATAGCATAAGTGATGGGTGTATAATATATAAAAATATACTAAGCATAGAAAGTATACTAAATATAATCCATTTAAAAATAATACTAACAGAAATATAGAAGAATGAATATTTGATAAAAAATATTCTGTAAATGGAGAATAGCATGCATATCAGCGAGAGAATATTAAAACTAATTTTTCTTAATACAAATAACGAAGAGAGAATAAAATACTGAGAATACATAATTAATATAAGTAGAAATATAGAATTTTCCATTACATTTTTAAGATCTTCATAGTAAAGTATTTCTGATAGAAATACAAATGATTTGACTTTGATGGCATAAAATATATGGATTGTAAATATAGATAATATACATGTAGATAATATTGCTAAGCATGGTTTTTTATATCGTATACCAATAACTGAAATACATAATGAAATAAAAATAAGAATAGCACATACAAATGATGAAATCTGGGTATCTGGTGATGTGGTCATTTTATATGTATCGTAAATATAAAAAGCTTGTGATTGAATAAGAAATAATAAAAAATTCATGGGGGTATAAAAAATTATTCTTCTTTCTTTGTTATAAAAAATATAATCAATATTTAATTATCAATATTTTCTTTAAGTAATATTTTAAGTGATATTCTTTATTCTTTATTATTATTTTCTATTATTTTTTGTTTATTATTATTTACTATTATTTTTATTGGTTTAAGAGGATTTCATTTTTATAATAAAATAATATTATTTCTATATTTATTTTGTAAATAGATTTTAATTCATTGGGGAGAATATAAAAATGATGAAATATATTATTTAAAATAGTTTTCTTAAATTAATACTCGGAATATTTGGATCGTGTTTATTATTTCTTTTCTTTATAAAATAAATTAATGGATTATTTAATTATTGTATCTTCATTTAAATAATATATTACTATCATTTTATATTATGTTTTGTATAATTATTCAATCTTTCAAATAAGCTTTTAATAATGTTTTATGTATTTCTCTTTCTTAGTATTTTCATTTATTTGAGTAAAATTTTATTGATTGAATGTTTACTCTTATTTTGTGACACACGAAATTTCTATTGTGGCTAATCATATGATATCCCCAAAACATACTCTCTAATATATTTATATATTTAAATTACTGATCAAAATATATAGGTGGTTTCAGCTCGCGAAATTCATTTATTATAGGTAATATTGTTTCCTAGAATCTATCATTAAAAATACATATATATCTTTTACATAATGCTGTACTTGTGTCTATATCTTTAAACATTCAGATTTCAGATCATATTTATTATAAGATGTTACATCTATTTATTACAGGTTGACTTTTAAGTAATAAAAAAGTATTCAAAGGTTAAATTGGTGTACTTATAATATCTTTATGTTTAATTGATATGAAAGAAAAAATGGCCATATAAATATTACATTGGTGTTATATTATGATTTGACTGGTGACTTAAAAATATTTCTCATATAAATTGACATGATACAATTATGAGCTGTTTTACACTTACAAAATATTTTGTAATTAAAAGGTCTTGGTAACATAAAATAAATTTTTATTTATTTTAAATATAATTAAATTGACCAATTACTTTATTTTATATTTACAGTTGTTATAATTCAAAATCATATGACTTTATAATTAAATAAACGTTATATTTTTATTATATAATTTTAAGAACTATGATAGTTATAACTATGTTTTATATTCATTTACTTATTCTTCTTCTTTGTTTATATAATTTTTTATTGTTTTATTATAATTATAATTATTTTCTACATCTTCTTTTTCATAAATATTATAAAATATATTTTTATTATTAGTTCTCTCTTCATTGTATATTTTCATATAAATATCATTGAAATTCTTCATGGATAAAAAACAATAAAATATATTTTATAAAATATTTAAATAACATGTGTAAATAAAAACCTTAATAACCTCAAATGTTTATAACAAACAAAACATCAATAGAAATATATGAACTGTCTAAATAATTGTATGTGTCTTTTTGTTGAGTTAAAAACGATGGGGTAATTTCATCTAAAAGATTATGCCCCAAATGTAAGAAAATCAGATCAATTGATTATGGAGATCGAATGGATATGTTTTGATGCAAAATCAAAGAAAAAAACAATATCAATATGAAAAAAACCTTTTTTTGATGGTTTTAAAATTTTTATCTACGGAATATTTCAAGTATTATAGGAAGTACGTAATAAATTAATACATAAATGCATTATAGAAAAAAACAATTTAAGTTATAAAGTAATAAATTCTATAATAAATAAATTAAAAACCGTAGAAATCAAAAAGAAATAAAATAAAATAAGTGGGTGTGATGACATAATAGAATTTGATGAGATTGTAGTCTCGAAAACAAAATATAATATCGGAAAATCTCAAAAACAATCTCGGGTTATTAATGTTATTTCCCGGAATATAAAAGAAGTGTTTTATAATAGTGAAATGAAAGGAAACGCAGAAGTTATTGAAAAAGTGATCAAAAACAACGTTAATCTAGGATAAAATAATAACAAATGGTTAAAAAGCTTATTCAAAAGTATACAGCTTGGGCTATATGCACGAAACAATTAATCACATAGTTAATTTTGTACATCTACAAAGTAGAGGAATACACATTCAAACCATTGAAATTACGTGGAGATATAAAAAAATAGTTAAAAAAGTAACATATGCGTAATGTGAAATGATTAATGACTTAAACGTCAACGTACTTTATTCAAAAACAAATAAAAAATCTTGTTCGTGAAGTTTTAAACGATCTAAAATATATTAAATGATTATTTTATTTGTTTTATTATTTTGTTTCCTTTTTAACCGTTTATTTATACCGTTTTAATGTGCATATCTTACCAAATTTTCTTTCGCATAAGTCTATATGCCTGAAGTATTAATAATATTCCATTTCCCAAACATATCATTTTTTTTGTTTGGTAATCAATATATAAAATATTTGTATCCCCCCTCATTTATGTCACATCAAAAAGTATTACTTCGTGTTTATAATCTAGCATCACCACAAACATTATTCTTCTGTAAAACATTAGGTCTTAATTTTAAAGGAATATGGCATTCTTCTATTGTTGTTTACGATAAGGAATATTTTTATTCGAGCGGAATAAGAAACACACAGCCCGGATTTTCTGGATATGGTATGCATGTTTATGAACATGATATGGGAGAAACATTAATCCAGCATGAAATTTTTATAGAATATCTAGAATCGATTAATGGTGATTATAATGTTGATACATATCATGTATTAAAAAATAATTGTAATCATTTTATAGATGATGTAATAAAATTTTTACTTGATAAGACAATACCAGAGTATATACATGAATGTCTGAAAATAATAGAAGAATCACCACATAGAGAAATTATAGAAAATATTATAAAAAATGTAAGATTTTAAATAACAGGTTAAAATAGTGGTGAATAATTTCTAATGTTTCGCACGACAAATGAAGAAAAAAAGAAGATTAAAGTTGTTTATAATAAAAGGATTTATTTTAGTTTAAAAATTTGAAAAGATTTATTTTACAAATATCGTTTATTGATTTTCAATCTTATAACAATACGGTTAAATATATTTTTTAATAAATAATTATTCTATACTTTTAATATTATAAGCATCCATTAAGATTTTAATACTGCTTAAATATAAATAACAAATATTATAATCATCTTTATAGTATTATATCAAATTTATAAAAGTCGGATAATATTAAAAATATTTGAACTGAATTATTTTAAATTACCTCATAAACATATTTCTATTAAACATAATTTACAGCATTTGATTTCTGATATTTTTTTGGTCTATCGTACGATACAATACATATATTAATCTCATTTTATTTTATGCTACAGCGTATTAGTATTTTGCATATATTACATAAACCCCTCTAAACTAAACGACATCATATCTGCATTCTTGATATAATACCGTGATCTATTTAATAATTAAAATAAAAAAATAAATCAGTGATCTAATCCTATAATGGTGTTGTATAAAAACAGATAATATTATATTATTATCTACCTAATTTTGTATTTAATAAGAACCTAACCAGCATTTATATTTTTATATATTTTTTTTGCCAGACAAAGTGAAAACCTCCCGTCTTTATATATTTTTATTTAAAAAAACATTCTATCTTTATATATTTTTATAATCTGTCTATTATTATCATCACATTCAGTGTTACTTTTTTAATTTAAAAATAATTAAAATTGATATATAATGAACTATATATTTATTTATTGCACAAATAAAATATATGATCCATATAACAAATAAAATCTCCTTGAATTCTATTATTCTATCTACATTATTCTCTTATATAATATATATAGACTATCTTTTGTTTATACACCCTTATGAATGTTTTACACCAGATACAAAATCTTTTAGAAGAATACAAAGATGATAATATCCATCTTAATAAATTAATAGAAAGATATATTGTTAGAGTAAAAGAAAGAATACAAGACAATAATTTACCATTACCACTATTATACCTTCTATCAAGGTATAAAAATGTTGATGATATATTTAAATTAGCTGTGGAATCTAAAATTCTGGAAATTAGAGCTTTGATCCTGGATTTGGTTGATGCTGATTATACTAAAGATAAAGAACAGTTTATGGGTGTAGAACAATGGATGAAGGATATGGTTATAAATATAAAACAAACAGTAATTTTTGAAGAATTTAAAAATGAGTCTATTAAATTTGTTAATTTATTAGATAAAAGATTATTAGAGGAAAATAAAGCTATTTTTTTGAAAAATAAAAAGTTGGGATCTAATGGTAATCTACTCTTAATAAATTTTAGATATTACTTAGAATCTATAAATGAAATCAATACACTATTTGATGTATATTATGATTCAATGAAGAATTCATTTAGAGAAGGTGCAATTTTAAAGAAAGAAGAAATCTTAAATATAAAAATATAGAAAATAATAGATTTTAAAATATATAATTGTAATCATTTACTTTTTTAATCAACTTATTATCAACAAGCATACGCAGAATAAAATAATAATATTAGTTCGTGCAAGACAATATGATTGTAATATTTGTAGAAAAATCAGACTTAGCCGTTTTCAAATAAAGCTTATTTGTTATTAATTATTTTTCCTATATAAAAGAAAATAAAATATTTTTATTTAATTATTCTCTAATACATTCTTTGTATGTAATATTTACCTTATATTTTAAAATAAAAATATGTTGGTAGATTCAATTACTGACCGAAATTTTAAATTTGCCATATATGCATGAATTTTTGGTGGATATTTTGAATGTCAAAATATCGATTGCCATCTTTGTTCTTGATGGTATATTATAAACGATGTCATATATCATCTTATGAATATAAAAGGATATAAAAACATGTTTTTCAATCTATCTATTTTTTAAAAACAATTCAATAAGTTTTACTCCGACCAATTTATACCAGGATCGAACATTCTATCAATTTATCATTAGAGTATGACAAAAATGTTTTACGATTATTCAATAACATATATATTTTCAAATAAATTTTATAATATATTGTATATTTTTTAGTTTTTGTAATAATTCATTACATTATAATTTATAAGAATATTCCTTATAAATCATCAATAACTATTTATTTCCATTTTGATTTATTTTAATTTGTTAAAACTTCTTTATGTAACTATAATATTAGAACATATCGTATTTTTATTAAACAGTTATTATTGTTTTTATTTTAAAAACATTTCTAAACCTACTTCACAGAATAGTCGTGATGTGGTAACCAAATCCCAAGTCAGCTGGTTAAAATCCTTCACCCAAAAGAATTTTCAAAAAAAAAATAAAAAAATTGAAGAGAAGAAGAGAAAGGTTGTTGAACAAGTGAGCATCCGATAGAGTAACATTATCCACACCTTGTATTACGGTATCATTACACGAGTAAAATAATGTTTATCTGGTGTAATTGCGATCCCTGTATTGATTTATGAATGTACATTACTATACCAAGAAGAAGGATAGGGATATCATTAAAGATGATAGAATGATGATTACATTATACACAAAATCCTAACCTTCTGGAGTATAAGGTAAAATAAGATCAATACATATCTGTAATGAAACCAATTAATATAAGTTTAATTATGCTTTAGAAACTAAAAATAATGGATCATAATAGACCACAATCGATTAAAAAACTCCTATAAATAAAAATATATATTACTAATATGTATCATTCCTAAAAATAAACTAATAAATTAAATATATTTTTTTAAAATATCATTTGACAATGACATTAATTTCTTATAAAATATAACCATAAATTTTAATTATATTTATTTTATTTATACTCTTTATTATTTTCATTCTTAGCTCAAAATAATTTCATTTCTATAATATTTTTTCTTTTAAAGTTTTAAAATTTCATTATTTTTTTAATCACAGTAAATTGAATGTTTGTAATTATTTCCTCTCATATACTCAATCTTTCTTAAATTTACTATTATGGAAATATAAAATATATATTACACTATTATTTTAAAAATATTTATATAAAATAAACTAAATACCAATAAAATATATTTTCTTTATATAGCATAATTTTTAGATATTATTTCACAATATTATTTATATAATATTCAGAAGAATGAGAACCATTACATGAATAAGTTTTAATACTATTTGATATGTATATTGAATATTATTTTACTATCTTAGATGGTTTTAACATACTAAATTCAAATCACAAGCTAAACTCATTTATAAACTTAATATTTATAAAATCAGTATTATTTTAAAATATCTTCTAAACCAAATATAGTCATTATAATAATACAATAATATGTAATATTACTATAAAAATTATTTAAGATTAAACTATCCATTTTAAAATTATACATTTAAAAAATATTCTATATTATTTAATATAAGCTTAAGTTTACCAAATATCATTTAATCATCATAATTTCCATATTTATTAAAATTTTAATTTAAATAAAAAAAATATGATATGTCATTTATTTCATATTTCCAATATAAAAAAATTCTAAGTATTTTTTTTGTAAAATAATTAGCAATTTTTAATGTCAAACTTTTAAACAAAAAAAAATCAAATATATTTTTGTTATATTAAAAATATATGAAATAAATATTTATTATACTAATGCATATACTTAATAGGATTATACTAACACTTATATTAAACGAATATCTTTATTATATTAAGATTATATATAAGATTATACTAACATTTATAGAAAATAGTACTCCTTATATCTAAAATGATAAATGATTTAAAATATATAAAACATGATAAGGATATGAATATAAAAGAACAGAAAGATGGGTTATCACAGATGCCAGATCAGAGTACAAAAAATAGATATTTTGACATTTTAAAGATGGTATACGAAAAAATAGAGGGATTTGAAAGAGAGATAGATAAAATGAAGGATATTAAGAAAGAAGAGCATGTTGGTAGGCGTAGGAGAAAAACAGAGATGTTAAGACCATGTACAGAAGAGGAGAAAATACAGGATTATAATAATATAAAAGGTATTTCAGTAAATATAAAGATTGGAAATAATAGTATAAAAATAGGTGATAGTAATTTTAAGAAGAATGAAACAGTCAAAATAAATATGAATGGTGAGATTATAAGTGTCATAATCAAACAAATAGAAAATGATATTATTAAATTTAAAACGAAAAATAATAAAAAAATACAAATAACAATAAAAAGTATTGAGAGTGGTGCAATTAAGCTTTTAAAAACTTCACAGCATTAAATAAAGTTTTTAATAAGGTATAAGAGGTTTATTTTTTTTGTTTTTCTTAAAAAAGAATATATGTGTTTTATACTAAAATAGTAAATTAATTCTAAAAAAATATGATTAATTTAAAAATTTTGATATAAATTTAAATTATAGTAGTTATAATGATATAGTATTTAGTTATAGAAAGATTTGGCTATAGTGATAGACTATTTAATTATGATTATAGATTATTAATGATAAAATATCTAGTTATATAAAGCTAATTTACATAGAAAAAGAATTATACATTTAATATAAAATATAATTTTTATTTTATTTTAATCGTATAACTCATTAATCTATTTTAACCATATATGTTATTATTAATAATTTTATAATTAAATTTGTTTTAATAATCCTATGAAACTGGATAAAAAATAATAACCAGTCAGTATGTTTTAAATTATAAATATTTATTGTAACTTTTTAGAATTATATGTCAAACATATTATAGGTCAGGTAAACAACTATTTTAACTTTCAAAAAAGGTATATAAAAGAGACCATTATGGTAAAAATGGATGTTATCAACAGATTAGAATTAATCTCATTGTTGAAGAACCCACAAGTTTTTTTTTGATTATTTGGTGGATTTTGGTATTTTAAAAAATTTGAAAAATGTTCTAAATGTAAAAAGGCATTGAAATTGATGATTAATGAAGACATAGACAAATGGTTATTGGTGTGTCATAATTTTAGATGCACAAACACTTCATTTTTTATCAGAAAGAATCATTATTATATTGTATGAAGACATCTTTATCAAAAATTTTATTGATAATTCACGATATTTCAAAAAAAAGAAATTTTAAGAGAAAATGGTATTTTTAATACTACCTATGTAAATATTAGAAATATATTATGGGATAAAATAAAATATCTACCTGAAAAAAGAATAGGAGGAAAAAAATTAACATTCTAGGTAGATGAAACTAACCTTACAAAAAGAAAGTATAATAGAGATAAAATAACAAAAAAAAACAAGGATGTGTTGAAGGAGATGTAAAGGAAAAAAGAATGTTTTTTGAAATAACTACTAAAAAAGAAATGCATTAAAACTTAAAAAATGTGTATTTTGCGATATAAAAAAGGGAATAATCATTATGGCGTAAATCATTTCAGGACTTTTGTAAATTCAAATAATCCTGTAATCCACACACAAAACATAGAAAATGAATGGAAACATGTGAAATTCTTTTTAAAAAAGAAAATCCAGTCCCGCCTGGCCCAGTGGTCGTGGGGTAGTAACCAAACCCCAAGCCTGGCGAGTTCGAATCCCTCATCCAGAAAAAAATTTTCAAAACAAAAAAAAATAATAATAAACGCAGAAGAGAAGAAAAAGGTTGTTGAGTGGGTGAGGCTTCGATAGTGCAGCATAGCTGTGCCTTGTATGACGGCCCCGCTACTAGATTAAAGTAGTGTTTAGCTGATGTAGTTGCAATCCCTGTATTGATTTGTGACTCGGCCAATACTATGCAACGAAAGAGGCTGGGAATTCCTTAAGAGCTGGAAGCGGTGGGCGGCGACGCGCACCAGACGCAAATCCTAACACTCTGGAGCATAAGGTAAGATGAGATTAATGCATATCTGTAGCGAAACCAGTTAGTACAAGCTTAAATTCGCTCGAGGAATCGAAGGTCACAGACCATGGTAGGCCGCAACCGTCCAGGAAGCTTTGATAAATAAAAGTTTCATTCGTAAAAAAAAACAAGAAAATCTAATAGGAATAAAAATATAAAAAATTATATAAGAGAATATTTTTATTTATATGATAAAGAATCCCAATTTTCCACATTATTGGAACTATTAAAGGTTACTTGATGGATTTATTTTCTTTTAAAAACTGCTCTTTTATATACCTTTTTTGAAAGTTAAAACGACTTTTTACCGAAATTTCTTAACATAATAAGATAACTTCTATTTAATATTTGTTCTTATATTTTCATATTTTATAGCCGATAACCATATTTATTAATCATATAACCATATCTGATTAACACAAATTATTCTTATTATCAAACATAATTTTTTTATTTGTTCATTTCTATATATGAATATAATATATATAATTAAGATAATTATCATAAATATATTATGTATTTTAAGATATCAATTAGTTGATATAAACTTAGCCTTCAATTTTAAATTCTATTTGCTAATAATATTATTTTATATCTTAATTTCAGAAGTGTTCTAATTCTATTATTATTGTAGAAATGAATATTCTTTATGTAAAGTAATTTGTATTTATACAATATATCGTATAGACAATAAAAAGAGATAGTTGATGGAAAGTAAATGATTGATATATTATACCAGATGCGTCAAATAATGACCTTTCCCTTTTGAAATATTTAAAATATTTAAGAAATTAAATGGTTTTTTCATCATAGGTTTTCTAAACATAATTTATTAACTAAAACCAGTTTTCAATAAAATGCTTGTACCTGAAGCTTCCCAGATACCGTATCATTATCATCTAACAGGTTGTACATCCCGAGTCCAACAATATTATATCTAAAACACAATATATATTATTATAATTATTATTCTTTTATAAATTATATTTTATCTTTTATACACCCAAAATGAACCAAATTCTCCACACTCTTGGTTTTACATCACTTACAAACTTCCTAAATCATCATAACATCTATTATACCAATACAGAATTTACATCCACTATATTTATAAAACAAATAGAAAAACACATACAACAATATAATTATAATAATTTAACAGTAAATGAAATAATAGATACAGCAGTAAAATATCTATTAAAAGATAATAAGAAAAATATATTAACACAGGGATATACAATAAACAATAGATATAATAATTATAACAAATATAATGATAAAATAAAGTATAATATTAATATTGATAATAAGAAATCTAACTATAACAAATATAATAATAATATAGATAATACTATTATTAACAATAAATATCATAGTAATAATAGTAATATAGATAACATAAATATTATTGTCAATTATCCTAATTCATCTACCAATAGATTTAAAACTAAAAAATGGTCCCAATTCTTTAAATCAATATCTAATAATTTTGCTATATTTTTATTAACATCATGTAATATAATAGAAAAAGATCTCAATTATGTATTATTAGCAGGTAATATTGATAGTACTAAAAAATATAATAAACTTATAAGTAATAACATTAATGATAATTATAAGAATAATAAGACTGATAAGATTAATAATAATAATACTTATAACAATATACATACTAATAATATTAACAATACTAACCTTACTGACCCTACCTACAATACTACTAATAATACTACTATTAATAAGAATAATTATACATTAGATAGAAAAGTATTATGGAAAAAGAAAATATTTTATAAAAAATTAAATGTTATAGATTTTATAAACAAAGAATGTAAATGTAAACCATTTATGAAAAATAAAATAAATAGATTTATAGATAAATTTGAAAGATTAAATATCAATGATATATTTAATAGTTATTTTAACAATAAAGATAATATGTATGATGATCAGTATGATGGTAAGAATGATAGTAAGGATATAGGTAGTAGGTCTGATGACATAAGTGATAAGTATGATAATAATAAAAATGTTAACGATGATATCAATAATCAAAATACCAATAATGATACTAACAATATTAATAATATAAATACTATTAATACTGCTAATAATAAAATAATAAATTTTATATTTCTTATATCTAAAAAGATATTAAATAATATTATAGATTATAAAAACTTTATAATTTTAAAATCTAAGATAAAATTATTAATTACTAAAAATAAATACGAAGATATAACAATATCAGAGCTTATTAATTATTTTAAAATAAATAAATTTAAAATATTCTATAATGATGTAGATAATGATTGTAATAAAGAGTATAATAACAAACATACTGATAACAGCATTAACAATCATACTACCACTAATAATATCACTAATAACAATCATACTGTTAAAAATAAATGTAACAGAATAGAATACATAAACAGATATAATTTTATTTTATATTTTATTAATGCATTATTTACTAAGATATATATTCCTTTGATATCACATTTCTTCTATACTACAGAGATTACTAAATCTAAATACAAACTGTATTATATACAAAGAGA
Organism: Spraguea lophii; assembly: GCA_001887945.1. NCBI lineage: Eukaryota > Fungi > Microsporidia > Spragueidae > Spraguea > Spraguea lophii. Next base: position 67,839 of record LDOQ01000174.1, on the reverse strand, counting down.
TATATGGTATAAATATGAGAAAGAGAAGATAGAAGAATATTTAAAGAATAATTATACCATAGAAGATAATAATGGTAACAACAAAAATATTATTAATGAAAATAAGATAAAGTATATTATACCATCATTCTTTCAATCATCTAAATATAATAATAATAAATATAACTATATTACTACCAATTATACCAATACCAATCATACTACTAACAATCACATAAATAATATTAATAATATTAATACTAATAAGAATCTACCTACTATACGTCTTATACCTAAAGATATAAATAACATAGATAAATATAGAATAATAGTTAATATGAAGAATAATAATATAAAATATAATAATAATAGTCTTAGAGATATACATAGTATATTATCTCATATTCTAAATAAAAGAAAAGATATAATATTATCTTATAAAGAATTATTACATAATCTATATTCTATAAATGATAATAACTGTAATTATAGTAATAGAGATAATAATTGTAATAGGAGTGATAACTGTAATGATGATGGTAATTGTAATAAGAGTAATAGCGATAATAAAGATAATGATAAAAGTGATATGAAATATAATAATACTACCAATACTACTACCAACATTACAAACATTATTACTACATCTAAGAATAAATATATTTTAAAATTAGATATAAAAGATTGTTATGATAATATACCTGTAGATACTCTATTATATCTTATACCTAAAATATTATCTAAGAATAAATATTCTATTAAGAAATATTCAACGATAGAATTATTGTATAATAAATTAATTATAAAACATAAAAGTATTATATCTAATAGATCTATATTTGAATTAGATATAAATAATAATTATAATAAGATGGATTATAGTAAGAAAGATCATAATAAGAATGATAATAAGAGATATTATAATAGTAATGATATTAATAACAATACAGATAATAGTAATACGTATAACATTACTAATAATAATATTACTACTACCAACACAACCAATAATAATATTAAAACTAATAATAAAATTATATGGGATAATATATACACTAAAGAAGTATATTTACAATCTATTATATCTTCTATACGTAACATGTTATTAGAAAATAGAATATATTATAAAAATAATACATATATACAGAATAGAGGTATACCACAAGGTTCTATTCTATCTACACTTCTATGTAATCTATATTATTCATATATTCATAATAAATATTTTAAAAAAATATTTATATCTGGTAGTATAATAAGATATGTAGATGATTATATTATAGTAACAGATAATATAGAGGAGATAAAAGCTTTCTTTCAATGTATAAAAACATTAGATGGATTTATAGTTAATTATAATAAAATAGAAAGTAATTTTAATATAGATGATATTCTATGTAATAATGATAATCGATATGATAGTGTTAGTGATAATGAGTGTAATAGTAAATGTGATAATGATAGTAATAGCAATATTAAAGATAATAATATTACTAATATTAACAATAACAATATTACTACTAATATTACTATTACTACTAACGATAACATCATTATCACTAATAATATCGATTATCATTATAATTATAATCCTTATAAATATATTAAATACTGTGGAATACTTATAAATAGTTATGGTTATAAAATATATAATGATTATAATGCTATACCATATTCTATAGCACATAAGAATATAGATTATAATATTAATTTATATTATAAATGTAATAAGATGATAAGAAGAAAGATACATCCATTATTTTTTAATTATAAAAGATATTACAACAAGATTAATAACAATAATGATAAGATTAAAGTTGATAGTAATACAGTTGACAACAATAATATTATTAATACATCATATAATAATACTACTAACAACAATATTATTAACAATAACAATAATAATAATATTTATAATCTATATCTATTTTATTATAAAAAATTATATTATTCTATTACCAGAAGTATTTTTATAAATAATAAATTTATTAGAAAATTAATATCTTTACCTGATAGATATTTATATTCTATATCTATAAGTAAAAGAAAGATAAAATATATAAAATATAAAGCATTAGAAGATAGTTATTTATTATTTTATTTAAAAGAGAAAGAATTATATAAAGAATATAAATAGATAATGATAATTGTATTATGGTTATATTATAATAGATTATATTGTATTATGGTTAGGTTAGGTTAAGTTATATAATAATATATTCATATAATATATAATATATCACTTAATTATTAATTAAAAGCCTTATTTCCATTATCATTTTTATCGTTATCATATTCATCACCTCATCACTACCGTTATCACTCTAATACTTATTACTATCATTATCACTTCATTTCATTTATGAATTTAATTAAAATTAATTTTAAATAAAAAAACAATTTCCTACCCCATTATATGACATGTAAGTTTTTATATTTTAATTTTTTAGTTCGAACATTAGATCTTATACGTCCTTTTGTTCCATTTCTTCCTGAAATACAATCTCCTGGTAGGCAGATTCCATTTCAAGAGAAGGTTGTTTGGACAACAGTTACTCTTCTTATATATTTGGTATCTTCACAGGTTCCTTTGTTTGGTATTATTACTGCAAATGTAAAAGACCCATTGGGTTGGATGAGGATGATGATGGCTAGTAATAGAGGTACTCTTATGGATTTGGGAATATCTCCAGTTATTACATCTGGTATGATATTGCAGATGTTAACTAGTAGTGAATTGATAAAGGTTAATTTCCAATTGAAGGAGGATAAGTTATTGTATCAGGCTTTGACAAAATTTCTTGCAGTGTTGTTAACTGTAGGACAAGCAATAGTTCAGGTTATATCTGGATTTTATGGTAGTCCTAATAATTTGGGATTGTCAGTAAGTGTATTGTTGGTAGTACAATTGTTGTTTTCTGGTATTATCGTTATTATGTTGGATGAGCTTTTACAGAAGGGTTATGGATTTGGTTCTGGTATTAATTTGTTTATTGCGACAAATGTTTGTGAGAATATTGTTTGGAAGGCATTCAGTCCTAGAGTTTATAAGACAGCAAGAGGTATAGAATTTGAGGGAAGTATCATTTCTTTGATTTATTTGTTAGTGACAAAGAAAAATAAGATAGCTGCTTTGTATGAAGCATTCTTTAGGCAAAATTTACCCAATTGTGCTTGTTTCGTATCTACTATTTTTATTTTCTGCATTGTTATTTATTTGCAGGGATTGAGAGTAGAATTACCAACAGAATCTACGCAAGTAAGAGGACAAGTAGGTAGATATCCAATAAAATTATTATATGCATCTACCATGCCTATAATAGTTCAGAATTACATGGTTACTTATACAAGTACAGCATCCAGGCTTTTATACAATAAATTCCCTCATTTCTTTTTAGTAAGATTGTTGGGTGTTTGGGAACATATCAAAGGTGGAAATATTGTTCCTGTAAGTGGAATATGTTATTTCTTATATCCTCCACAAAATCTTACTGAATTTATTACCAAGCCTATACATTCTATAATCTATGTATCATTCATTTTACTCTTTGGTGCATTTTTCAGTAGAGCATGGATAGATATTACAGAGAACAATCAAAACTCGGTTGCAGAACAAATGAAGTCTCAAAAGATAACATTGAGAGGAGTGAAACAGGATAATATTGCGCACCATTTGGAGAAATACGTTCCTACAGCAGCATTCCTAAGTGGTTTCTTTGTTGGTCTGGTTGTATTATTATCTGATCTATTGGATACCATTGGTAGTGGAACAAATATTATTTTAGCAGTGTCAATCGTATGGCAATATTTGGAATTATTTGTTAAGGAGAGTCTTACTATGAAAGGAATGGCATTTATTGATTAAATGTTAATTTTCTTTTCTTTTAGATTTTTTTATTAACTTAGCATAAATTATTTATGCTTTTTTAAATGTTAAATTTATTTTTTTAAAAAATTTATACATAATTTTGAAAGTGGTTACAATTTTTAAATAAATTTATTTTTCCATCCATGCTAATTCTTGGAATTGAAGGAAGTGCTAACAAACTTGGTATTGGAATATTGCAAAACACCACTATATTATGCAATGAACGTATAACGTATATTTCACCACCAGGAACTGGTTTTGTTCCAAGCGCAGTCGCTTTACATCATTCTCAAAATATTCTTCCATTATTTTTACGTTGTTGTTCTAAAGCCAACATAAACCCATCTGAAATAGATCTTGTTGCATTTACTAAAGGACCTGGGATGGGTGCACCACTCAGTGCGTGTGCATTATTCGCACGAGTAATATCTAATTATTACAATAAACCTATTATTGGTGTAAACCATTGTATAGCCCATATAGAAATGGGTAGATTTATTACTAATGCAAAAAATCCTGTTATTTTATATGCCAGTGGTGGTAATACTCAGATAATAGCCAGAGGAAATAATAAATATTTTATTTACGGAGAAACATTGGATATTGCCGCAGGAAATGCACTTGATAGAATTGCCAGGCAATTAAATATTTCAAATGATCCATCACCAGGATTAAATATTGAATTGAATGCTAAAAAAGGTAAAAATTACATTAAAACACCATACGTGGTTAAAGGAATGGACATATCATTCTCTGGTATTATCTCCCATACAAAAAATATAAAAATAGAAGATGAACAAACAGTATATGATTTATGTTATTCCTTACAAGAAAATATATTTTCTGCACTTGTTGAAGTAACAGAAAGAACAATGGCTTTACTTAATTCTAAAGAAGTTTTGATCGTAGGTGGAGTTGGATGTAATAAAAGATTACAAGAAATGATGAAAATGATGGCAGAAGAAAGAGGGGGAGTTTTATATGCAACAGATGAAAGATATTGTATAGATAATGGTATTATGATAGCATATACAGGAAAATTAATGTATGAAAGTAATATAAGACATAATATTGAAGATACTCAGATTACACAGAGATTTAGAACAGATTCAGTAGAAGTATTATGGAAATAAGAATCAAATGTTATAAGCAATTTAAGATATAAAAATATTTTTAAAAATAAATATCTTTATAAATTAACAATTGGACCAGTTAGCTTGTTGCTAGAGAAAGAAATTAAAGATAAAAAACAATTAAACAATATATTATTTCATTAAAATAACAACCTTACACTTTTATTTAAAATACCATTTAATGGATTACAAAGTCTATTTAAAATTAATCACTGTTCAATTCATTATTTTAATTTTAATAAAATTATATATTTTTTACTGTTTCTTCATTTGTGGTATTAAATTATTAATATTCTTTTCTTTATTTGTGCTTTTAAAAGCATATCTACTACTTAAAGAACCATCCTTCTTTATTGTTGCTTGTGTTTTTTTATCTCCAATCGTAGGTAATGCTTTCTTTATCTTTTCTACATTTTCCTTAGGTTTAGATTCTGTTTTTTTATTTTTATCTATCCATTTCTTTGTTATCTTATCATAAACATATTCTGCTTCTTTAACTTCTATTTTTACCTTCTTTTCTTTTTTTGATTTGAAAAAATTAAATATATTAAATAGAGATGATGATTTTTGCTCTTCTTTTTTAACCTCTTTTTTTTCTTTTTCATAACTGTTTATAAAAATATCTGTATCATCTTTAAATTCTTCTTGTACTGTTTCAGCAGAAAATATATCAGCATAGCTTTGGGAATATTGTTTATTTTGATATAATTTACGGGATTTAACTTCTTTACTTTCTTTTATGTTTAATTTATTTACTTTTTCTATTACTTGTTCTTCTGTACTTTCTGAGATTAAAGCTTTATTATTTATTTCAGAAGGTGTTTCATCATATTTATATTCTTCATCTTCCAAACCTACCATTTTCATAAATCCTTTTTCCACCAAACCTTTCCAACCTTGTATATTCCATGATTTCTTCTCTTTTAATTCTGATTTGTTCTCCGAATAAAATTTATCTATTTCATCTTTAGTTCCAAATTCCTTTAAGAAATTATAATAATTTTTTTTCAATGGTAAAATATTGAGATTTTTAAAATATTGTATTGTTAACTTAACAATCGTAAAATTAAATCTAAAGATATGTAAATATTCATTAAATTTGTTAACATTATAAAACTTGTAATAGAATACAAGTATTTCATATTGTAACAAAATATCTTTATTGTTTTTAAGAAGTTCATCTAAAATATATTCATACTCATTTTTATAAGCATATTTGAGAATATCATGAATTTTTATGATCTGATTTTTATCCTGAGATATTTTGTATTCTTTATCAAAGAATATTTTACATTCATCTTTTAATAATTTTTCTATGTATAATTTTATGGTATTATTATATGATTCATTACCTGACAATAAAAAAGCTATAGACCAGTAATTTTTATCTACAGCTTGTTTAATAGCTAATTGCTTATCAGTAAAATATATTTTCATTATATCGTTAACTGTTGTATTATCAATGTGATTGTCAGTATTTAAAATATTATTTTGTAGTAAAAATTCAAAGTCTTTTTTACATATACTCTCTTTGGCTTCTAATAATTCTTTAATATTTCTATTGATAAATGGATTTTCTTCTTTGTTTATTTTTATTTTATAAATATTGGTTACGTATATTCTTTTTTCTTTTTCTTCTTTTTTATTGATATCATATCTTTTTTGGATTGTTGGTTTAAATTCGAGAAGTTTTCCATTAATAAATACAATTCTTGATGAAACCTTGGGTTTCATATTTTCTTTAATTTTATCGCTATCATGTAATCCTTTACCAAAAAAATACAATTTTTTAGTTTCTGGTTCTTTTTCTATAGTCCTCTTAAATGGTGTTTTGGTTATTTCTCTTTTTTTAAGTATTGGTTTATATACTGTTTTTGGTTTATTAAGTGATATAACTGTTTCTTTCTTTTTTATATCAATAGGTGAACTGTTAACACCTATCTTATCTCTATCTTCATTTGTTTTAGAATCACAAGATATCTTTGTTTCTGTTATAGTTTCTGTAGTTTTTTGTGTAACGGATTTGGTTGGATGCCTATATATTTTTCTTGTTTGTATTTTCTTTGGTTTTTCCTCGATTACATTTTTTTGTTTGTCTTCTGTTTTTATTTCAGTATTAATGGACGTAATAGTATTAATAGTATCTGTATTTGTATGCGTATAATTTAAAGGTGCATCGTTTATTTGTTCTTCTAATGTAGTGTTTTCTTGGATTTTCTCTTTTTTTGATGTTTGCACCTGTTCATTTTTTCTAATTTTGTTCTGTTTAACAGGTGTTTCTAAAATCCCATCATCTTCATTTTTATCTGTAATACATTCTTTGATATTAAATTCGTTAGTTTTGAGAAGATCAAAAAAATTTTCATTATTTTCAAAAAAAGATTCTGGAAGTTCATTTGATTCATTATCAGGTAAATCATCTGGTTCATCTGATTCTTTCATTTTAATACTAAGTTCTTTAATTTCTTGTTCAATATCTATATAACTATTAGATTCTGGACCTGGTTGATATTCGTATTCTTCATTTATTTCAACCTCAGCAGACAATTCATTTTCATTTTTGTTTATTATATCAACTACTTGTTCAGTCTTATCTAAATTGTCCTCATCTATAATTTCTTCTCGTGTTTCAATATTCGTTTGTATATTTCCTGTTTTTTCAGAAATGTCTGTTGACAGAGAACTGAAAATTGAAAGTTCTTCTTCATCATCATCAAATTCAAAATCGATTTCTTCAATCTCATTATTATCATGATTAATTTCATTAGTTTCTTCTAATGTATCAGTTATATATTTTATATCATTACATTTTTCTTCTTTCAATGGTATAGTTATTTGTTCATTATAATCATTTTGTATAACAGCTTCTATTTCGGTATACTTTTCTTCAAATATTTTATCATATTCTTTTTTATCGATTTTTATTAAATTTTCATTATAAACCTTTTCATCTTCTATACTTTCCTCAACAAAAATATCTTTTGCAATTTCATCTTCCATACACTGTTCAATATTATCATTTTTTAATTTCTCTGCTATTTCCCTCTCTACAATTTCATTATTCTCAGAATTATAAACAATGTCCTTGTTATTCATAAGGAAGTGTGAATTAGAATCATTTTCTTCTTTGTTATGTTCTATCTCTTTTTCATTGTCTACATGATCATTTACGTTTATATCATTATCTTTTAATATATCACTTTTTCCACTGTTTTCATAATCTTTTATATCTCCTACGCGATCTTCCTCATAATTACCATTATTTTGAATCTCATCTAAACATTCTTTTGTATCTAAATCTTTTATATCTTCCTCATAATTATCAATATTTTGACTTCCATCCAAACACTCTTCTGTATCTAAACCATCAATATCTTTTGTATTACACATCTCTTCATCATTAACCATTGTATTACTTAAATTACTATAAAATAAATTTTCTCCATTATCTTCTTCATCAAACATATCGGCTTCAGGTAATGAAGACAAAACTTCTTCTTCTTCATATTCTTTCTGTATTTCATTTTCTACTTCTTCTTCATATTCTTTCTGTAATTCACTTTCTACTTCTAAATCTTCTACGTTTATATTTTGATCATTATTTATTGTTTCTATACTATCTAGATCTTCTTCCCAAAAATTTTCATTTAAGCTCTCTCTTGAACCACTTTGCATGGATCATAAAATTTATTAAAATATAAATTAAACAAACATTTCAAAAGGAGAAGGGATTATTCTCAGCCATTTATTTTCCAAGTCATAAATATTTATAAGATTATTTAATCCTAAAATTGGCATATTCATTAATTGAAATTATTAATATTTTTCAAATTATAATTATTTATAAAATATGTTAGAAATTTAAACATTAAAATTAGCTTATATATTTTTTGAAAATATTGTTTTATTTACCCTATATGAACAAAGAAGTTTTTGACTCTCTTGACAATGATCAACGCCACATAGTTGAAAGTTTATATCATGGTGTATGCAGAGGTGAATTAACACAAAATGATTTTTTTGAAGAATGTAGAACAATCTTAGGACCATCTTTATTTATAGCATTATTTCCAAGTATGCAATCAGATAATCAGCAGGATGATAAAGAAATAAAAACGGATCTTTTGCATGATATCATTGAATATTCGGGTGTTGATTTAAAAGAAGAAGCAGAAAAAATAGTAAGAGATACAGAATATAATATAAGAGAAAATAAAGATTTTGATGATGATATACAAGTCAGAATGAATAATTTATTAAATATAGATAGATTTGTACAGCTGATTAAACATATATGCAGAGAAAGAGGGTTTAATGTATCTTCTGATACATATATGTATTTTTTCTTAGCATTAGCAAGAAAATTAAGAGATATAATAGAAAAAATAGACCAAGCATCAGAATTAAGAGTAGATACAGGTAGATTGAATCATCAGATGAATATTTCAAATGATATAAGAAGACAACTATGGTGTTTAGAAGAGATCGAAAAAAATAATTTAGAAAAATACACAATAGAAAAAGGGGAAGATCAGGATGGAATAAAAAAGAAGAAAATTAAAAAAATGATCCAGGAAAGAGAAGATATTCAAATTAAAAAGAAATTATCCAATACTGTTGCTTTAGCAGCATTGGGAACACAAAGAAAAAGTTGGATGTCTTCAGATTCTTCATTTGCAAATAAAGAATTAGAAACACCCTTTCAATCTTTGTATGCCCCAGTTAATGAAAAGGATATTGAAAGAAAAATTACTAATAGAAGATTAACACTTGATGATTTTATTTATGTTTTAGAAAAAGATAATAGATACAGTAGATCTATGTTTACTATTCAACAAAAATATAAATAAAATTTGAATTAAATGTTTAATCGAATCTATTTTTTATTTTTCACTAAAGAAAGTGAAAACTGTTCAATGCATTTATCGAATCGTTCAATTATTAAATATTTTTTAAATAACAGTTTACAAATATGATTTTTAAAAATACACTTCATTCCTTTTCTCAATTTTTTTGAATTATTGATTTTCAATTGAAAATATCGAATAATTAATATTTTATTGTTTATTGTTTGTTAATCATACGAAAAATTATTATATTTGTTATTCAACGATAAGCTTATATTCTCTTTATAGAAAAAATTATTTTTAGGTAATAACTTTCTTTGTATTTGAACTTACGATCTATTAGATTAATATATTTTTGATACAACAATTCTTTTTTACGCATATTTAAATTTTAAAATATAAATTTTATTACAAATATCTGAAAATAAAGTATTTTTAATAAAAAAGATACAAACTTTCATTTCCATCTTTTTATTGTTCTTTGTTTAAAAGAAACTAAAATTTGCTTATTTTTTATTAAAATTTATTATGCCCATATGCGATCTAAATACAAAGTAGTATTTCTTGGAAATCAAAGTGTTGGTAAGACAACATTGATATCTCAATATGTGCATAGTGAAGTTGATGATAAGTATAATCCTACTATTGGAATTGATTTTCTCACTACCACAATAGATATAAATGGAAAACAGTGTAGACTTCAACTATGGGATACTGCAGGTCAAGAAAGATTTAATAGTATAATTCCAAATTATACCAGAGATTCATTTGCAGTGGTAATTGTATTTGATATGTCTATGGAAGATACATTCAATAAAATAGATCATTGGATAAAGAATTTGGTAAGAATACATGATCCAAATAATAATGTTAAAGTAGTTATTGTGGGAAATAAGATGGATTTGGTTTCTGAACAAAAAAGAAATGAAATACGTGCTAAAGCAGAAATAAAAGCAAAGGAACATTGTGCAGAATATGTGGAAGCATGTGCTATGAAACATGAGACTATTAAAGATCTAGTTTCTGTTTTAAATAAATTTATTTCTGAAGATATACAAATAAATGAAAATATGGAAGATATTGGTGAAGAAGAAGTAAATATAACCGAGGAAAAACAAACTGGATGTTGTTCATTTTAATTAATAAATATTTTGTACAAACAAAGTAATTTATCTTTGTTATGCCCAAGAAGGCTATATAATTAATTTTCTTTAAAAAATAATAAGCAACAGAAATAGTAACAGATAATCGAAGATTTTTTCTTTCTCTGATAAAAAAATTAGAAGAAAGAAAATAAATAAGCGAATGAAAAATATCATAAAAATAACAGAAAAATAAATATAATTGTATTCAAATATAAAAATATATCTTTTTTTATAAAGTTTAAATTAACATCCAATGTTAAATATTAATTCCACGTAAAAACCAGTGTTATCAAATAACCGTGAAAAAAAGTATGATTTAATGTTATAATACCTTTCAATGATAAAAGAGATAAAATTTAAATAATACAATCTTAATCATAGAGATATTTTTTTACAAAAAATAAGTCGTGAGAAGGTCTCGATCTTCTTACACAAGAATTTCTAGTTTTTAATGTATGTGAATTATGTAATAACAATTAGATCATAATAATATCTAGAGGAAAAAGATCTTTTTTCGCCAGGGAAAAATAAAAAAAATAACAAATTTTTATGTAATAAATTTTTAATTAAAAAATCTGAAATTCTTTTGATCTTCTATCAATATGTTTCTAACAAAAAATAATTTATTATTCTTAAATATCTTTTATTTAATAAAAATGAGACTGTTAGCTTAATCATATTCTTGACTGAACCATTGCTAACCAGACTTTAATCCATTACATAATGGATGGTAGGATTGTTTTGGAGTAAATACACCCCGCTTGAACCCATAAAAACCATATATTAATAACAAAAACGGTGAATAAGAATGATCTTTAGATAATCATATTACGTACGAGGTGATTTGTGGATTCCATTCGACCAGAAATAAAAAAAATACGATCTACTTAAAAAGAATTAGACGACATAACCCAAACAGAGATGATTATTAATAATGGTTTAACTATAGATTCTACTTTTTATCAAGTACACAAAGGAAAAGGATAGATACCAAAATAAATATATACTCTTGTAGTTGGTATTGGAAATAAGCCTAAAAATTATCATTAAATAACTTTCTCTTGATAAAGGTATTATTTAATTTACAATATATCCTCATAACACAATTAAAAATATCAAATAAAAATATAAATTAAAACATAATTTAAATTTAATAAAAATTATTTTCTATTTCTGTTTTTTCTATAATTTCAAATCTCGCAATATATTTTTTTATAATTTCTTTTACATTTTGATTACATTCATTATATTCTTTTTTTATAAAATCATACATATTTTTTACACTTTTTTCATCTTCAAACATTCTTTGTCCCTGTAAAGCTACTGTACCTATACACACTAAATAAAAAATATTTTTTGTACTAACATATTTAGGATATATATTATTTACTATAAGCTCGTTATATGCCCAATCATAATCCATAAATATTGTTATCATTCTAATAACTGCTGCTATATTTATAACAGATTCTTCATCGTCGATGTTAAAATTCGATTCTAACGATAAAATATAAGGAATGAAATCTGTGGATGAGGCTGTAAGACTTATACTATTTTCTATTTTATTGTAAAATTGTTTATATTCTTTATAAAGTTTATAATCTATATTTAATTGGTAGTTTAATATTTTTTTAATCGTGGTTGAAATAATATCACAGCGTATTTCACAATCATAGAAAATCGCATAAGAAAAAAATAATAATTTTGATGGATCTTCTAAGTATAGCAGAATATCATGGAATAGTAGAATTATAATTTCATAAGAAGAATATATGGATATGGTTAAGAGTATAGTATAAACCTTTTCTACATCATTATCATTTAATGTTTTTATTATGAGATTGATAATTCCTTTTATATTTATTTCTATGTAATTCTTCAATGTTTTATTAAGTCTTATTTTTTTCTTTTCATCAAAAATATAAGGAACTATTTGTGAGTCAATAAAATCAATAAATTCTTCAAATGAATAATTAGATTTAAAACATATTTCTTTTTTCCTAGGACATTTTTGTAATGCTTTTAATCCTGTCATTTTTACCGTTGTTTCTTTAGATATTTCTTTTTCTAATTTCAATTGTTTATCAACATATCTCATTTCTTTAGACATTATGGATTTGGATGTTTGCCTACTGTGCGAAGAATCTACAGTATTTTCTTTTCTGATTTCACCTGCTTCTAATTCATCATCATCGTTTATATTAGGTATTATTTTATTTGATGAAATATCGGGTATGGATACAGTTTTTTCCAAAGACTGTATTGTTTCTGTTTCATCCTCTGTATATTCTTCTTTAACCCTTTTATTTGATTGTGTATCTATTTTCTTTTTAAGGTTATCAGATTGTTTATATTTTTTTATTTGTGCTATTAAACTATCAATAAGAATATCTTTTTCTTCTAATTTATCTTCAAGGTGTGATATTTTTTCTAACGCTTCTTCATAATTTTCTTTATAGTTCATTACCCTTCTTTTGTAAGTATGATAAAAATAAAAAGTTTAAAATTATTTTATTTTTTGTTTAGATAAGACTTTATTTATAGAAGTTTCCTAACCGGATGTGTCTATTATAATCAATGACATTTTGTTCCCGAACTATGTTTAAACTTGTATTAACTGGTTTCGTTATATATATGCATTAATCTAATCTTACCTTATCATTTAAAATAAAAACATTTACATATAAATTAATCATGGGATAATAAATATATTAATTGTAAAGTAAATATATATTAAAATTAATACATCTATAAAATTAATAATTTAAATATATTCATGTTTAATCAACATAACATATAATTTACAAAATAGAAATTAGGATCCCAGTAAATTGTTATTCATAAAATAAATCATATTTAAAATATTAATATTTTTAGTAATAAAAGTTTGTCTAAATACGAAAAGATTTTATCTCAATATTTTATATAATTCACTTTTTAATTCCTATTATTTTAAATACTATAATATTAATAAAATAATAGCATATTTTATATTTTATGTTATTATTGGATATAATTGTATTATTAATAATATTTAGTTGTTAATGTTTTATTAACATATTATTTTTTTACTTTTATAAAAAATATTTACTTCTGATAACTAAATAATAAATTCTTATTATATGTTAAATTTATATTATAATACAGCATATTATTTTCTTATACAAAATATTAGGTAAATCTTAAATACAATTATATTAATATATATTATTCTATATTATAGAAAAATATATTCACATAAAGAATATATAAAGTTAAAATCATAAAAATAACTGTTATTTATTATTATATATTCAGATATAGCTATTATCTTGTTTTAAATTTATAAATTAGCTGTTAAATTAACGTTTTATTTATCAAAATTCTAATATGTGTTTATATTTGTTAATATTGATTATATATATATTTTATAGAATATTATAATATTGTATTACACTTTAATAAGCTATATTTGTAAATCTTTTTTGTTTGTATACCATGCTAAGTAAATTATAAAAATAATTGATATTTTGTAAATCAGGTATTTATTTCTTATATTTGATGATAAAAGGTTAATATTATGTCTATTTAAGCAGGAGAAAAACAATAAAATAATGTTGTTTTTGAATATATCATTGATATTATCTGCTGAGATGGAAAGAATTGAAAATTTGGAAGTTAAAAATGAAACACTATCAAATGATACAGGATTTATACAAGATAGTGATTTACTTGCATTGGGTACAAACGAGTTAAGAAAATTACAGCGTGATATAAAAGCAGATATTGAATCAATTTTTAATCATACAGAGATTATAGATGAAACATTTGTTGAAGATAGTGAGGATGATTTGTCTAATGATGAAGGTCATTTGGAATTTGATATTCCTGATATAACAATAACTTGTGCAGATGACGAATACGAAAAATCCGGGGAAAATAAAAAGGAAGTTCATTTTGCAGATGATTCTGACGAGGAACATCATGAAAGTGACTCTTATAAACAAAAAACTATAAGACGAAAAAAAGCCATTTCTCGCAAGAGCTGTCTTAATAATGATCAGGAAGACGAAATAATTCCTGAAAGCAAAGTCCATAATCTTTCGGCACGTGCGAACACTAAAAAACATGAAGAAGATGATGAATATGACAACATCCCAGAATCTTCTATCTCGCATGTGATAAGCGACATACTAGATGTTTTTGAAGAAGTGGATGATTTTCTTCCAGGCATGTCCCTTAATAAAATTACCACTGATTTGTACGATGGTATTCTCAACGAAGAAGGTGTTAACAGTAAAGAAGAAAGGAGAGCAAGAAAGATAAAATTGTTAAGGAAAATAAACAAATGTGTTATGGTTTTGAAAAAATTGTATGGCACATTTGGCAAAATAACGAAAAGACTTAATTGTACTAAATAAAGCAAACAATAGCAATTAAAAAAAGTTCATAAAAATTTATTTTTTCACTTTATATTTTGGTGGTTTGTTAAAAACAATTCTTTTGTTTACACTTCCAATAATTTTATGTATAATTTTACCATCGTTTTTTATTTTCTCTACAATGTAATAATTTGTGTTATCTTCAACACCTTCAATATAAAATTTATTAAAATACAATTTTTTATTCTCATACGTAGCATCCATATGTTCAATGTTTTCTATGTCTCCTTGTAATTCTAAAACTTCTAAATCATTATTTTCTTCATTTTCGTATTGTATTTTCATTTGGGATGACAATTATTTTGTTTTTATAAACAGAATATAAGTTTATATATTTAGAAAATAATTTATAGAAATATTTATTTCTTAGTTAAAAATTTGCATTTTATTTTATTAAAAAATATAAAACTCTTATAAAATATCGATCAATGAACTTTTTATTTATCTCGAGGGCAATATATTTGCGAGTACTTCTGCTCTATAATCTTCATAAAGCTCATTATTTGTCTGATCTATCAATAAATCCGTATACGAAGTAAATAATAATTCTTTGAGTACCAAAAAATCACAATGAGCAGGATTCTCAACATCAACAGATCCATAATAATATTTTCTTCCGACCTCTACATCTCCACGAATCCATTCATTTGAAATGATAGAAAATGGTTTGTATTCATTTAATTCTAAACTATTGGGTACTAAATCCGTATTAAAAGAAAACGTATTGATTTCATTTTCAATTAATTGTCTTTTTATTTTTTCTTTTATATTTTTTGATTCTTCTGGTGTAAGAAAATCTGCTTTAGAAATTAACGGTATAACATTTACTAAATTAGACACTTTCTTAAGAAAAACAATATCTGTCGGTCTCAACCCATTTCTTCTTGGAAGAATAAAATATAAAAGAACATGTATTCTTGTATCCTCACATCGTACATTTCTTCTGATTTTTGTTTCTTCGGCAAGATATACATCATATTGGCTTTTTATATACGCAATTATACTGTCATGTAAAATACTATCATCCATTGTACTACCAAACCCCGGTGTATCCACCACATTCATTCTCTTTTTTATTCCTTCACAATCCACGTCCATTACAAACACATCAATATCCCTTCCAAATTCTTTTTTATTAACCTCTACCATTTTCTTTTTAAAAAGAGTATTGATAAAAGATGATTTTCCACTACCTGTACTTCCAGCAAGCATAATATTAAATGAAAGTTTTCTTCTAGACATATTCCTAACAATATAATTTATTTTTATTTCAATATATCAAACCTACATGTTTTAGATATTTGATACATTAAAATATTTTTGATAAATAATGTTTGATGTTAGATAGGATAATTTATTATTTTAAAGTTTATATCTTAGTAAAGCTATTCATTATAATGTCTAAATATAATAGATTTTAAAAGGATAGGAGTATTTAATCAGTTTATAAACTGTTTGTAAGATTTATAAGGTTGTATATACTTTAGATGTTTGTTATTAAATTTATTAGATAAAGAAGAATTGATTTTATTTTAAAAATTTCTTTTATTTAATTCATTCACTTAAATAATGAATATCTTACGTATATAAATCAAATAGATATTTTATGTGTATTTAATCTTTATAAATATTTTTATTATCATAAATTTATATTTATTATTTTTTTAGTATGCATATGAAAGATAGAAATTAATCAATCAGATTTTTATCAAATAGTATTTTATCTATTATCAAGAATCTTAATATACTATATTATATGTTCTATAAAAGAAAGCTAATAATTTAAAAGTATTTTTTAATCATAATGATTTAATTATAATATTTTTTTTTTTCATCAGAGGATGAGAAAATCTTTCATCTTCTTATTAATAAGATATTTTAATTTTAAACAAATACATTTAAACGGTTAACCAAACAATAATTTAAAATTGTTAACTATCCTTTATAATACATATTCCAAAACTATTATCCATGTTTAAATAATATTTATTCTTTATAAATGAGTTCTACCATACCCGTACCAATAGGTATATTACTTCCAACTATAATATTTTCAGAAACACCTTTAATTCCATCTTTTCTATTATATACTGCTGCATCGAATAAATGATCAGCTGTTTGTTCAAATGATGCCATCATTAATGTGGATATCTTCATCTTATTTATTCCAAATCTGGTTATACCTAGTACCTCTCCTCTTGCACACATAGAATCAGCTAATAACATTATATGTTTTCTATCTATTTTCATTCCATGATTACTCATAGTATATTCTATTTCATTTATTATTGAGTTTCTAGCAGCTTCTATTCCTAATACTTCGTAGATTTCTATAATATTATTTGTTACGCATTTTCTCTGATCTATATGATTTATTTTAAAAATCTTAAGAAGTCCTGAACCTTCCATGAGAATATTGTAATTGCTACCTTGATATTTATTTATCACGCTTCTGCATATTTCTTTTATACCTTTTATATCACATTCTAAAATACTTCTTTTTAGATCCTTAAATTGAAAATATGGTTCTTTTTTCTTTTTTGAATCTGTACTGTTTATTATCACTTTACAATTATTCACTAAAATATTTTCTAATTTGAATTCTTTTTTAAGCTGTCTTTTTATTATTTCTACATTTTTTATATCTATTACTTCTAATTCTAAAATTAATTCATATTTATTTATCACTTCTTTCATACTTTTTATTAAATCTTTTGTTTTGTAATTTTTTACATTTTCAACGATGGCTCTTGCTGATTCTACATTTTCCTGTTCAGAATAAATGGTAAGAATGGGTGTACTTATATTCTTAGTTGAATTGATAATCTCCTTTAATCTAGGCACACCAAGTGTTATATTCATCGATGATACACCAGCAAAGTGAAAGGTTTTAAGTGTCATTTGTGTCCCTGGTTCTCCAATACTTTGACCAGCTAAAACTCCTACTGGTGTTCCAAAATTAATTAAAATTTTATTCTTTTCTTCCTGGTATCTGGCTTTAAAAATATTTTCAAAATCATCAAGTTCATATTTTTGTATCTTAGGTTGTTTATTCTCTAAAAATTTTTTTATTTCAGCTTCTTCAATTTCATTGAAATCTGGGATTTTTTTGCTTATATTCGTTGTTTTTAAGTTATTCGTATAAACTGATGAAATTAGATCTAAAAATATTCTTTCTTTGTTGATAGAACCATCTTCCACTTTATTGGGATCAAAATCATCGTCGCCATATTTATATTGTATTATTTCATTAAATAAATTTCTGACTTTACCATCATAAGTAACGACAACATCTTCTAATGCTTTCATTAACCTTCGTTGCATATATCCAGTTTCTGCTGTTTTTACCGCTGTATCTACCAATCCTTCTCTTCCAGAAACTGCGTGGAATAAAAATTCTGTGGCAGTTAACCCGTTAAAGAATGAAGATCCTACAAAACCTTTAGCTTCTGGCGCAAATGAATCTGAAAAGTGTGGTAATGTTCTAGTCTCAAAACCATTAGGTATTCTTCCACCAGATATTACTTGCTGTCCTACACACATAACCATTTGAGAAATATTAATCTTTGATCCTTTACTTCCACACCTATGCATTATCAAAGGAGAATTTTTATGAGATAGTTCATTTATGCATAATGTACCACAATCATCACGTATTTGAGATAAATTATGGGACAATATTTTTTCTAAAGTTTTCTCCAATGTCAAACCTGGAATATGTTCCAAATTTCCATCAAAATATTTTTTTATTTCTGCTTTACATTCACTTCTTCCTTTGTCAATAATCTTAGATTTACCATGTACTAAGGATGGTGTTGGAATAACATCATCAAGTCCAATAGAAAAACCTAACTCAGCCATTATTCTTGAACAAAGTTTTGAAGCATTATCCATAAAATTCACACAATTTTTTGGTGAAGATTTAAAAATTCTATAAAGTAAACTACTATTATAACCTCCTCCTACAATACTTTTATCTAATCTACCAAATAAATATTTTCCTTCACGTATAACAACAAAACCATCTTCTTCAGCCAATATGCCATCTTCTATTTTCTTTAAGTTTTTATTTTTAGTTTCTAAATTAATTGTTTTAAAATCACTAACAGAATTTTTTATCAAAGCTTCCAATATTTGTTTACCTGTATATAATTCAACAGGATGTGTGATTGTAGGTTTTATATCTACTTTTCCATCTAAAAACCATGAAAGAACATTACCCACTTTAACTTTATCAAAGAATACATCTTTAGATGAAATTAAATACAATGCAGTTATGAAATCCTGAGATGGAGTAATCAATATTTCTCCATTTTTTGCCGTGGTTAAATTTTCCTTTACACCCATTAATGTTAATGCTTCAGCTCTTGCTTCTACTCGTTGTGGAACATGCACATTCATTTCATCGCCATCAAAATCTGCATTATACGGAGCACATACACAAATATTTAGTTTTAACGTTCTTTGATTAAATATTTTTGTTTTGTGTGCCATAATACTTTGTCGATGTAAAGAAGGCTGTCTATTAAAAAGAACTACATCACCATCTATTAAATGCCTCTCTACTTTATCACCTATTTTTATATTTTTTGCTTCCGTTTTTCTATCTCCAAACATTAAAAACCTTTTTACCTTTGTTTGTTTCGATGTAATATAATTAGCACCAGGATATTTATTAGGACCATTTTCAATTAATTCTTGCATCTTTTTTTTATTAAAATCTGTAACTTTTTCTTCTATGGTCAATATTTTAGCCATATGTTGTGGAATCCCGACTTCTTCTATCGAAATATTTGGATCTGGTGATATAACTGTTCTTCCACTAAAATCAACTCTCTTACCACTTAAATTCCCTCTAAATCTACCATGTTTTCCTTTTAATCTTTGTATCAAACCTCTTATAGGTTTATCCTTACCAACATCAGAATTTATCAACATTCCACATTGTATTTGTAAAAAATCCCAATCATCTTGAATAATTGAGAATCCATTTCCTTTTGATATTGAATTTTTAAGAAGTTCATTACAATGAACTATCTTACTTAATTTAACAGTAAGATCATCTTCGTTGGAACCATTTTCTGCTTCCATTGATACACTTGGTCTAATAACAGATGGTGGAACTATAATATTTTTTATAATTAAATTTTTGGGATCTTTAACTGCTAGAAGTTCAAAATCCTCTTCTTTAATCAATTTGAATATATTATACACAGTCATCGGATTAAGATTTTCTTTTACGTTTACTTCTTCTCCATCAACATCAATTTTCTTTTCATAATTAATTTTTAATCCCGTTTTTCTCACGGTCCCATTATACGAATTACATGAATAGCAAATATTACAAGTTTTTGATTCCAAAATTATCTTTTTTACTATTTCTAAATCATTTACTTCTCTTATTTTCTTCTTATAATAAAATTTCCTATCTTCTGATAATAACATTTCTCCACAACTTTTACAAACCATTTGCATAATATTATAAATTTGTTTAATAAATCCAACATGGAATACGGGTAATTCCAATTTAATATGTCCAAAATGTCCATTACATTCTGATACACTTTTTTTACATTCTTCACATTCATTTGATATTAACGATGCTCCCAATTTTCCATCTAATGGTCCAGATTTTGCAGGAATATTGTTTTCTGCGTCATATAAATCTTTTATCTTTATTTCAACTACACTCATTTTGAGTATTTCCTCATCTGAGAACAATCCAAAGCTTATTCCATCAAAATTAGTTACCAATGTTGGACATTGTTTTACTTTCTCTTTCATGGATAAAAAAATAAAAAAATTAGAATAATTTTTTAACGAAACTTTTATTTTACCATTGCTGTATATCATAATGTATATCACATAAAAAATCAGCATAGTTCTGTAAATTATTCATACGTTCTTCTACCATATATCCTAAAAATTCTGCTTCTGCCTTACTTTCTCCTTGTAGTATAATAACCACTTCTAACGAACTATTATATTCATCTTCTAATTCTGCAATCAAAGCATCTAACACTGTTTCTTCTTCAGTTCTATCAACATCCTCCATCAAATAAGCATATTCACAGAGCACATCTGATAATTCTTTATCTACGCCACTTCCAATAAAAATATATACTTTTACACCATTTTCTAAAATATATACTTCACTACTGTCAAGACTGTTATAATTCAATTGTAAAGATTTGATAGATTTTATATCTTGTTCCATAAAATATTCAGCAAAAGAAAAAAGCCTTGGATAAAAAAAGCGAAGTATATTTTTTAAGGGAGAATTGCTTATATTTTGCATCACATATAAATTCGGTTGAGTACTAAAATATATATTCTTACACAAAGATAAGTATAAGTTTGGAAGAGATTTTATCATATCCGGTAAAACTAATTGAGAAGGCTTAGCTTCTGGAGAGCATTTGGTTCTATAGGTTTTAAGCATGGTTAAAATTATATTCTTACAATCTTCAGATTTTTTCTTTAACTCAGAAATAGTTAAAGACATATTCTTACAGAAATAAGCAAAAATAACATCAAGAGAAACATTGTTAAAAACATTAGAATATTTTGTAGATGATACAAAACCTTGATTAAGTACCATTGTTTTATATTCTCCTCTTTTATAATACCTTAAAATCGCTTGAATATATAAATGTTGTCCATCACGCATATTTTCATCCAAAGCAAAAGAATAGGAAATTGTACTATTTTGATCCATTGAACTAAAATACAAATGATAAGTAGAACCAATAGAAGTATTAGCATATACATTATCCTTCTTAATAAAATCAGATGTTTTTAATTCTACCATTACACCATAAGCTGTTTCTGAAAGACATATATCTTTAAGATAATACAATTTTTGTATTTGATGAATAGATCCATTGGTCTCAATAACAATTCTTGTATATGGATGTTCTGTAGATCTATCACCAGCATCAAAAATAAAAAGAGAATTTCTACTATCTATGAATTGATCAATTATTGTATCTAAAAAAGAGAATGGTCTACTGTGTGTCATAAATATTGCTGTCTTACCTCCAACAAAATAATTACATAAACCATTTGCAATAGAAAATAGAATATCAGGATGCGAATTTTTTTCAGTAGGCCTAAGCTGCTTTAAAAAATCAAAAATATTTCCACTGTCTGTATTTACATCTATGCTATATTTAGGTGTAATAAGTACTTCTTCACCAATAAATTTTTTGATACTTAGCTGATCATCTTCAATCGTCAATATTTCACAGTTTGTATTAAAGAGTATGATTACATAATGACTAAAATTATCTTTAAATGCTGGATCCTCTATTATATCCTGTATTTTGTTAAA
Source organism: Spraguea lophii (assembly GCA_001887945.1). Classification (NCBI taxonomy): domain Eukaryota; kingdom Fungi; phylum Microsporidia; family Spragueidae; genus Spraguea; species Spraguea lophii. The sequence goes on along the minus strand of LDOQ01000174.1, from coordinate 45,110 downwards.
AATAGAATTTAAATGTGGTATATTGGTGGTTGTATATTCTATACCAAATATCATTACAGCAGAATTAAAAATCATCTTATTAAAATATCCCTGTGAAACTTCCTCAATATTTTCTCTTGTTGTTTTATCTGTGACACCATAATATTCTATAGAAGGATCAACAATGTGCATCTCCCTTCCTGTTTTATTCTCTTTTCCACATAAATTACAATAAAATTTATATTCTACGTTATCTATTCTTGAATGTGGATTTGCAAAAGAACGACATTCATTACACAAATATGCATTTTCTATATGTTTTTCCACCATACTGTGTTTTTCATTAAATGGCTGTAACACTACCAAAAATGGAATACCAGCTGACGAAAACATTGATTTATTTGCAGGTACAGTATAAATAGAACTCTTAAGTAATAAACAACTACTATTCTTTACTTCATTAATAAAAGAGTCCGTAGTACATAATGGAGGTGGTGTTTGATTAGTAGAATGAGATACATATTGAATTTTATTAGATTCTAACTCTTCAGGTAAACTAGGTACCAAAATTACTGGTTTCTTCTTTTCTTCTTTTGATGCAGTATATTCATTAGGGAATCTTGTATCAAAATAATCCATAGGGTTGAAATAAAAAATATTTTAAATATTATACGGGAATGAAAGAATGAAAGATTTTCTTCTCCTCTATTGGAAATAAACAAAAATTTAAATATTACCAATTGTTATTTTACCATTAAAAATTTAGTTTAAATTTTTAATATATTTGTTTGTTTCATCATTTTTAAAATAATTGAGATTATAAGAAATCCTGCAAGTATAAAATCTTTATAAAAATTTATATACATAATGATTATTTTATTTGCTGATCTACTTCAAATATTTATTTAATAATAATATTTTATTTAATCAGTTTATTTTAATTAAATAAAATATAATTTTAATGTTTAATAGCCTTTACTTAAAATAAATATTAAAGTATCTTTCTTTTAATATAAAATAAAACTAATAGTTACATAATATCTTTTATTTATAATAAACATTAAAATGTTCTTTCTCTTTAATATAAAATAAAATATTTTTAATTCAAACATTAAAATAATATTTTTATTTTTAGGATCTTTCTTTACAAACAAATAATTTATTTGTCCAACCCCTTAATGGAAAATTTAAAATCTATGATAAATGCATTAAACACTGATACAGAAAAAGAAGAAACATTAACATTATATTTAAATAATAGTATTAAAGAAAATTCTCCTCATACTTTTTATATTCTTACTAACCTACAAAGTGTATGGACAGATATATCAACAACAAGAATAACAAAGATTATTAGAACAATATTAGATAGTCTATTGAAATATAATAGAAAAGATATTCTTAATAGTTTAATAGAATGGGCAGAAAAAAATGAGAAAAAGTTGTTAAGATTGGAATTAGAGAGTAAAAGAATATTTTTTATGTATAAAAATAAAGAGTATAAAGATGTATTGGAAAATATAAATAAGTTGGCAAAAGAAATGAAAAAAATGGATGATAAACATAACCTGATAATGTTATTTATCTATGAATCAAAAACATATTATGAACTTAAAAATCTTCAAAGAGCTAAAGCCTCTTTAACCTCAGCAAGAGCTTTGGCTGTATCATCATATTGTCCTACAGGATTACAAGCTCAAATAGATTTACTCTCAGGAATATATGGATGTGATGAGAGAAATTATAATCCAGCCTTCTCATACTTTCTAGAATCTTTAGAAAATTTTACAGTGGTAAAATGGAAAGAAGAAGCAACACTTGTAGCTAGGTATATAATACTAAATAGAATTATTAGTAAGAGATGGAATGATAGTACAATATTTACGAATAAAAATATAATAAACTACCTTAGTGACCCTTCGATAAAAATATTATTACAAATATTGGATTGTTGTAAAAATAGAGATTTAAACAGCTTTGATTTGGTAATGCAAAAGAATGATATACATGATTCTTTTATAAAAAAACATTTAAGTAAACTATATGATATTCTATTAGAATCAAATATATCTAAAATAGTAGAACCATATTCTAATATTAAAATAATATCTATAAGTGAACAGTTGGGTATAAATCCAAATATGATTGAGGAGAGATTAAGAAAAATGATATTGGATAAAGAAATAGAAGGTATATTAGATCATAAAAGAGGTTCATTAATCCTTTTTAATAAAAAGAAAGAGAATAAAACTAATGAACTTTGTTATAAGCAACTGAATCTGTTGATAGAACATTTTCATAAAGAATAAATGTTTTAAATGAAAAAATATTTTTATTTTTTTATCTTTCTCATATTTTTCTATTTTTTACTGAGTGGTCCTTGTTTTGAAAGAGCTAATTTTCTGTAGTAGTTTTTATTCAGTAAATTTTCAACATCATTATTTGTATTAAAAATTTCTTCTATTGCTTCCAATCTCTTTGAATCCTCTTCTGAATCTTTATTATTTTTCAAATAAAAATAATTAAGGATAATATTATAAACTAAAGATAACGGTGCATTAGATTTTATAGTGTTTAAACTTGTATGAGTCAAAGATATATTATATCCAAGATTAGATAATGCAGAAAGAATACTCTTTAATGGGATACAATTTTGTTTTAACGTTGAACATATATCAGGTATAGAAAAAGATAGAAATGTATCTAACTCTGATGATATTAAGAGTAACATACCTTTAACCCTATCAGATACATTGTAATTTAATAAAATGTTTTTTATAAGTTCTTTATCATTATATCCTGTAGACCAGAATGGTCCGCAGAGAATAGGTTGTGTATTACATGAAAAACATTTTATAGATGGCATTAAAGTGTTTTTATTGTTATCTCGATCACTGTGAATATTTGAAATTTTATTAACTAAAGGAAATAAAATATTTTCTTTGGGATTATTATCCTCTTTTAGTAAATCATTTGTATTTTTTTCATTTTTTTTATTTCGATTTTTATGTCTATTTTTTGTAATATTAATTTTCTTATAACCACAGATGCACTTATAAAACATATTTAAATTATTTCTAATTTTCTTTCTTTTGTGTACAATAACAAAGGTTCTTAAATAAAAATCTATTGCAACTGATAATACCGGCTCTATGTGATAATCTAATTTTAAAGCTTCTTTTTCTACTGCTTGAATAGCTATTCTTATTGCTACTTCATTATGATCTGGGTCTTTAACAGTTAAACTATTATATTTTGTAAAACATCTTTCTTTCTTTGAACATAAAACTGCAAGATCTGTGAACGTAAGACATAAAAGTCCTTTATGTTTTATTCCAGTTAAGGCCGATGAAATAAATGGTACTGATGATCCATATGGATCAATATCGATAACATCAAATTGATTTGGAGAAGAATTCATAACATCATTGCAATTTTTATTCGTTATTTTATATCTTTCTTTTGATATATCATTAAGAGAGAGGTTTTGATTTATAATTTTTATTGCTTCTTTCGAAATATCGTTAAGATGTACTGAAAGTTTTGGAAGTTCTTTTAGATATTTAATAGAACGTATTCCTGTGGCTGACATTGCTTCAAATAATTTTGGATTGGGTTTATCTTTTATGTATTCAGAAATCACATGTAATGAAAGTTCTCTATTAAATTGTTGTGCTGGATTGTAAAAAACAGAATCTGATTGTGTTAGATATACATCCTCTACTTTTAATATATTTTCTTTATTAGATTCTTCTTCTGTATTGGATGCTGTGTGTTCTTTTTGGTTTTTTTCTTCTACCATAAATTAATGGGTAAAAAATAAATGGAGAATTCGAGGATTGAACTCGAGTCCTTTTACTTGCGAAGCAAACGCTCTACCACTGAGCTAACCCCCCGAACTAATTGTCTTTTTTATAGTAAATATTATATAAAAATATATTCATCTTAAATGTGATGAACATTAAATTTGATGAACAAGATTTTTTCATTATACAAATAATGTTATTATTTAGAGTAACAAAAAAAAACAAAATAAATTTTCTTATAATTTACAGTGGCAATTATATTTTGACCATATTTATCTCGTTATTATATTATGATGTAAACAGCCATAACATAGGAAATATATTTCTTTAAAGTATGCGTGCGTAATCATTTATTTACAAAAAAATAAACATTGTTTTAATTATTTGGTTAGATTCACAACACTCATGATACATCAAACTTTATTTATTTCCAATGAGTTTCATCACACTTTTCATTAATTATAATAATTTTATTTCACAATTGAAACCTATTTCTTTTGATTATATTATGAGATATTGTAGATGAAATATTACTTTTATTATGAAAAAATTTTATACTTTTTTTTCACCACAATTATAGGATTACATATTAATTGCACGTTTGTTTAGATATATATTTTCCATTTGTGTAATTTTGATGGCGGTGTAACAACCCCATTTATGAGTTTATAATCATCTCCATTTTGATTTATATTATCAAGTTATTGTTAAATGTATCATATTTTCTCTTGATTGCAGAAAGAAATACATAAATTATCAAAGGATATTCTTATTTCCTTGTCTTATTATTAATGCTTGACTCTATATAATGTATTTATTATCAAACTTCAATTATAAAAACATACTTTTTATAGTTACAAACCATCATAAACTAAGAATGTTGATATTTTCAAAGTATATAATACATTTATATCAATAAAGATTTCTATATGTTCTGATTATCCCATTACATTAAAATTTCTACTTATGGCTTAAAGCTTTATTATACTCCAACTTTCAAGGATATTTTAATTTCTTTTAATCTCAAAATATTAATTTACTCAATATTTCTTATATTATCCAAATTTATTACTGTCATCACATAAAAATAAAGAATAGAGAAATATTATATCATTGAACTTCTACAAGAACATAATTTTCAACTTTGTAATATTTTTATATCAATGAAAACCATAACTTTTGAATAATAAATATTATTTATTCTAATTTTATTTTTTTTTCAAAATATTTTTATGTCACCCCTTTAATGACAGATTTTGATATTTCAAAATATGAAAAAGTTGCTTTACCCAAGATCACTAAAGATCTTATTTCAAAACACATAACAACATTTGGATGGATAGAAACAATACGTACAGGAAAAAATAACACATTTATTGATTTATACGCAGGGTTTAAAACTATCAAATTAGTAATGAGTTCTTCTATTGTAGAACAAACATTAACACCTTGGACATCAATAAAAATATACGGTGTAGTCCAAGAAAATTATAAAAAAGGAAAGGATGCACATGAGTTTGAAATACATGTAGATCGTTTAGAGGTACAAGGAAACGTAGCACCCCCATTTCCTATAAATTCTGAAACTTCTAAATTTTCTATGTTGGAATATGGTCATTTGGCTTTAAGAACAAAAGAAAGAAGATTTTTCTTACAAGCAAGTAGTTATTTAATGAAATTGTGTAGGGATTATTATTACAATGAAGATTATATTGAAATCAGACCACCTACAATTGTTACAACACAAGTTGAAGGTGGAAGTACTCTATTTTCTTTAGATTATTATGGTACAAAAGCATATCTTACACAATCTTCTCAATTATATTTGGAAACAGTAGCACCCGTTGCACAAAGAGCATTTTGTATAATGCCATCTTATAGAGCAGAAAAAAGTGATACTTCTCGTCATTTAAGCGAATATACACATGTTGAATGTGAATTGGTTGATATTGATTTTAACGATTTAATGAATGAAATAGAAGGCCTGGTGAAATATTGTACTGAAAACTTTTACGCAAAGTTTAAAGATACGATTTTAGAACTTTACCCCAACTTTGAATTCCATGATATTGCAAAAAAACCTTTTATAAAAATGGATTATTCCGATGCAATAAAATTCTTACAGGAAAAGAAATATTTAAAAGAAGACAAAACATCATACGAACAAGGAGATGATATTCCAGATCATGCAGAAAGATATATTGTTAATGAATATGGAAAAGGACAACCTATTTTTCTTACAAGATTTTTAACTTCCGAGAAACCATTTTATATGCGTTTAGACGATAATGACAATAATTATACAGAATCCGTTGATCTTCTATTCCCTGGAGTAGGAGAAATTGTAGGAGGATCTATGAGAAAAGAGCAATATGAAGAAATATTACAAGGATTAGAACAAGAAGGTATAAACCCAGCACCATATTACTGGTACACTGATATTAGAAAATTCGGCCCATCGGCCCATGGTGGATATGGTCTTGGTTTCGAAAGACTTCTAACAGTTCTTATGAGATGGGATAGTATCAACAAAGCAACATTATATCCAAGAAATGTTACAAGGAGTAGTCCATAAGTAAAATTTTTTACTTTAAAATAATTTTATATTTTTCATCTTTTTATCATAAATATAATTATTTATCATTACCCATGCTTTGTTTTTTTGATATCTTCTTTACTCTGCTTCCACCATTCATTTTTATTTACCATTTATATTTTATGTTATTTTCTTCAGAAGATTTAATATTGGTATATAAAATGATAATATCTTTTTTATTTGCTTTATTTATAAAACAGTATAGCAGATCAGAAAGACATAGTGATAAATATTACATATATAGAAGTAAATACTCCTTCCCCAGCACCCATTCTATATTCTATACACTTTATATTTTAAATTCTAAAAATATATTTATTTATATTCTATGTTCTCTAGGAATATATAGTAGATTATTTTTTAAACATCATACAAATAAGGATGTATTATGTGGTATTGTATTTGCAATGGTATTTGATAGGATTTATAATACAATGATTTTAAAACACTAAATTTTGATTATTTTAATATATATTTTTTTTCAATATAATAAAATATTATTGTTATAGAATTTATAATTCAATTATAATTTTTTTTACATTACAAAAAATGAATAATTCATAAATAGAAAAATAATGAATCTTTTGTAATAAATATTTTTATAACTTTAAAAATAAATAAATAAATTATTTTATTAACTCGTGATTTTATATTTAAACCCATTTAATTTATAAAATAGAAAATATTTTTATAATTAATTTTCTTTATATTACTAATTATATTTATTACATAATTTTATAATTAATTTTTACATTTATTTTCTATATTCTTATTATATATACCATTAATCCAGAAAACTTAATTCAATTTTAAATATCTTTATATATTTTTTATGTAGTTCAGATGTTGAAATAGTAACATATAAAAATATTAATATTATGATATTTTAAGAAATTTAATAAGAATTATATTAGTGTTTATTTATATTCTTGTAAATAATATATTTTCTTTTATAAATAATATATTTGCTTTATAAATAAAATAATGGTAATATATTGTGAAATATTAATTTATTTTAAAAATATTTATTAGATTATATTCAAAAGAAGAAATGAATGAAAAGGATATTTTTTTGGTTATGAATAAAAAAGTATTACTTAATGAAAAATATTGTGTTTCTTATAATTACATGTTTATTATATTATAATATAAAAAATAATAGATATTGATATTATAATATGGAATATTAAAATATATCATTTATAAAAAAGGTTTAATTAAAATTTATGTGAAGTTAAGATGTCTTAATAACTAAAAAATAATAATTAAATATTATATAGTTTTATTCAAATATATAAAAATAAAGAATTCAAAATTTCTTTAAATTGTAATAATTTAATAGTAATTATAATATGTATATATACAATGATTAATAACGATAACAGTTACGGCCATATCCACTGAAAAACACCGGATCCCGTCCGATCTCCGAAGTTAAGCCAGTGAGAGCCAAGCGAGTATTAAGGTGGGCGACTACTTGAGAAAACTTGGTGCTGTAGTTTTTATATATATTTTATGAGATATTTTTACTTTATTTTAAATTGTATGATTTATATAATATACATTATTATGTTTTACTTAGATTATATGATATTTCTAATATTATTACCTATATAATAACACGTACAATTATATTTTCATAATAATGATAATATTTTTTTGTATACAATCCCATGTCATTAGATAAATTTCATATAAACGCTAAAGAAGAATATAATCTACTTCTAGAACATTATAATATATTATTCTACGGTATTGGTTGTAAAATATCATTATTACAAAAAATATTTCCATCTGCGTTTTTTTATAATAATTTAGAGGAATTTGCTGATTGGATTGAAAATATTATTGGAAAATGTAATTCTGAAAGAAAATATCCAGATTATATTTACAATGTAAAATTAAAATTAGAAGAATATAATAAAATAATAACACTGGTGTTTATAGATTTTAATTACGATTATAATTTTATATCTCCAAATATCAGAATAATAGGAACTGTAGAAAAAATAGATACAAATATTATATTAGATCCATTTAATTTTATAATGAGAGATATGACGACATTTAAAATTTATAAAGGATTGGAGCATATTGAATTGCAGCAAGATGATATTTTATTCGTGAAATTAGAAGGTATAATTGAAAATATTCCTAAAAAATCAAAAAATATATTTTTATTCATTTTAAAAAATTCAGAGAAGAATAAAATACGTTTAAAGGATCTTTTACCAAAAATAAAACAAGAATTTTTAATTGTATCACCAAAAACATTAAGACAATCACTTGTTGAATTTATAGACCATAAAATAATAACATTTGGAACAAATGAAATAATTTTAAAATTTACAGTGGATGATAAAAAAAGAATCTTAGAAAGATATGGTAATACAAATAAAAATCAATAAATATTTTATTTGTGATTACTTATTATTTTTTATTATAGGATCAGAAAACTTCCATTCATTATTTAATATAATTTATTGTTCTGAGTATTTTTATTTTAAAATAAAACATGAAGACTCAAAAATACATCTGTCGAACTTTATAAACAAGATTATTAAATAAAATAAGAGCTTCAACAATTCTTTTAATTCACAATCTATTTATAGAATTTAATTATAAAAATAACTACTTTAGATCAAGGTATAATAACAGAGAATCCATATCTGCATTTCATAGAGATCTCATAATAATGTTTTCCATTCTAGAACAAACCAATCATAATTTTATATATATTTGTTTAGTGTTTTTAAAACCCTCATTACAAACGTACAAATTTTCTATTATCAAAGCAATACAATTAACAAGATATTTTATTTAAAAATAATCTAATATTGTTTTTGTTTTGTTATTGCTTCCTCATACAAAAATATTAACTCTTCTCTTCTTTTCTCTTCATCGATATTTTTATTTATAAATTTTTTTATTTCTTCTATATTTGCTACTCCTCTCATAATTTCCATTTCTTTTACGTTCTTCACTATTGGATAATCATAAATATTTTTTATTTTCTTATATTCATCCGTTGTATTTTCTTCTTCAATCAATAATTGTGCTTTTTTTAATCCTATATTTTTTATTCCCAATGTATAATCACTGCCCAAGTAATAACTTAATTTTATTAAATTTTCTTTACTAAATTCTTTTTCTATATCTTTCATATCATATTCTTTTATTTCCTTAGGTTTAAAAAAATTGGTGTATATTTTTCTTCCACCATATAAAAACATATCATTATCTTCTGAAATTATACCGTTTACAAATCCTTGTTTTTCTAAATATACACACTGTCCGTCACTTTCCATAGGTGATTGGATATAAGGTATTTTAAAGATTTTAAGTATTTCTTTCATAATCATGGATGATTCGCTTATACTAGAATCTCTTCCTCGGATGATATTTTCTTCTATTTTATCTTTAAAAATATAATCTTTATTATCATTAAGAATATTCTGGTTTTCATCTTTATCTATTTTTTTAAATTCTGTTCCATTATTTATTTTCTCTTCTTTTATTACTTTGTCTTCATTATTTATTTTTTCTGTTTTTAATATTTTATCTTCTTTGTCTTTTTTTGTTTCTTCCTCGATTTCTTCTATTTGTTCTTCGTTTAAAGCTTCTAAATTATTTGATTTTAGACAATTTACATTTGAAGAGATTATTAATGGCTTATTTTCTATAATTTTATTTTGATTATCTTCTGATAGCTGGTTTTTATCGAAAATTTCAGAATTTTCAAAATCTTTGTCATATTTTATATTTTCTACCATATTAACAGTTGTTGTTTTATTATCAGTATTAATAATTTTATCATTTATTTTTATCTCATTATTCATTTTATTATAAAAAGTATCACTATCATCGTTAAATAAACATTTTTCTTCTTTTTCTGATATAAACTCTATTTTTCTCTCTGAAAATATCTCTTCACTTTCTTCTCTGTTTTCAATATCCATTTTTTCATATGCACCATATTTAAAACCTTTGTTATTTTCACTTTCACTATCTGTCAATTCTTCCAAATCCATTTTTATTTCACTTTCTTCTGTTACATCCGAAAAAATATCGCTTTCTTCTGTTACATCTTTTTTTATTTCCTCCTCAGATTCAAATTCATAATATGTTTTCATTCTTTTATTTTTCTTATAAACAAATTTAGTTTTAGAATCACTCAATACTCTTTTTTCTCTATCATCTTCTAAATTACGTATTAATTTACACACTTCATTTCTTTTCTTCAAATTAATAATTTGTGATGTGGAAAAAGATTCCATAGATGATGTATCTATATGTGATTTTATTCTTCTATTTTCTCTCATATTAATTAAAGTCTTAAGTTTATCATGTTCATTTAATTTTTCAAAATTTTCAGTATTCAATAAAATATTGTGGTTTTCTGATATATCACTACTTTCATTTTCATAATCATCTCCCCATTTAATATTTTTCTTATTTTTAACAATATCTTCTACTCTTTTAAAATCTACTTCTATTCCATGTGAGCATTCAGCACTTTTCATACCACACCATTTACAAAAATTACCAAGTGTGAAATTTTTATTTCTTTTTACAATTCGTTTTTTTAATTTTGGAATATTTCCATCGAATACAAATATCGGATCTATTTTAAAATATAATAATTTTATAAGTTTTTTAATAAGAGAATAATATAAAACACTTCTTGGAAGTTTATAATATCTATGTAACCAAATACTAGTATCAATTGCCAATTTTTTATTATGATACGATGGTTTTTTACCAAATTTATATAATAATCTCCAAAGATTTCGTACACCCATAAAAATTTTAGATTTTTTTTCTCATGAAATATTTTTTAAAATTCAAACAAAAAAATTTATCAATTAAAGTTTAATTTTAAATCAATTCAATTAGACACTCAGATATTTCCCTTGCACATTCTTTACCTTTATAAAGATATGTACACAACTTAATAATATTTTTAGATAATTCTTTCTCTCTTTTACTCTTAATAAGCTTACAAGCAATTATAATCACTTTTTCTACAACCAGTTTTACATCTTCTAAATAAATAAATTTACTTTCATCAAACAACATCGTTCTTCTAAGAAGTTCATCCGTAGGATTAATAAGAAACATAATAAATCCTCTTAAAATATTTAAAATCTCCTTTCCTCTTCCTTTACTTCTATTTGAAAAATATTCTACGATTTCTTCCAATTCATAATATTTTTTATAATTATTAGAAAGAATAAGCTCTGACATACTTTCATTCAATAAATCAATGATCAATTCTTCATCGTCTAATAAATAATAAAGTTGTATTAAAATTCTTCTATCTTTCTTTTTCTTCAGAATGTTAGCAACCCTCTTACCTATTTCTATATCCAATAAACACATTCTGTTATTAAGACCTATAATATCAAATATAGAATATTTAACTATATATTCTGCTACACTCTCTTTGTAATTCTCAACTTTATCTTTTATACTATCAATAATCATAATCTTTCTTTCAGTAGAAGTAAATTCTTTCGCAACAACAAATACAACATCTAAGATAAAATTATTATCAGTCTTAACCTTGCATAAAAGCTGTGCAAAAAAGAAAATCTCGACAATTGTAAATTTTCCCGTTGTTAAAATATCATAACATTTTGAATATGATTTTGTTAAAAGAGCTACTATTAATCTACAACCATCATTTTCTACATTATTAAATAATCTATTAACCTCTATAATATCCTGATTCTTCATGTTTTTTAGTTGATACCATAAAAAATCTTCAAATGTTGTGAGTATCCAATCTCCTTCTCCTTTATCACAATTACTCATAAGTTTATAGAAAAATACTTTAAATTTATCTTCTTCTTTTATTTTGTAGAGTTTATCTATTTTTACTTTACCAGATCTAAAATACTGTGTAAAAAGACTATCAAATTCTACATCTAAATGCTTGAGAATACCTTCTGCTAAGAATTCTTTAATTTCCCTTTCCATACCAGATCTAAATAAAACGTATAATTCTGCAAATGGATATCTACCTTCAAATGCCTGGATGTGAAATTCTTCTTTATCATATTTAAGCTTTACAAATTCTTTTATATCATCTAAACTCAATTCTTTCACCAATTTACCATTTTCTCTAAGAAATGTTTTGATATAATCTATAAAACAACTTTCTAAAAACCTTTTTTCATTATCAAATCCTTTCTCATCCTGAAATTGCTCTAAAAACTTTGATCCTAATTTCAAAAATGGATTATTAAATTTAAACGCCTCTTGCTCTTTAACCCAATTTTGTAAATAATTTATAGAATTAATATTAATTTTCTTTTTAAGATTATTCTTCCTACTCTCTTTCTTTTCTAAAGACTTAATTTCTTTCTTTGCATTTTGTAATATTTTATTTTTCATATCCTTATGCATACCATCCATCATATCTCTTACTTTATTTTCAAAATAACTTTCAATTACATCTTCAAAATGTATATTACTCTCTTTTGATTCTACAATCTTAGCCTTTACTCCCTTATTCCTATCAAAATTCATAGTACAAGAATAATCTGAATATTTTCTTTTTATTAATTCAATTTCTGTTGTAAATTGTGCATAATTATAAATTCTTGTATTTGAAAGAATTAATGGAGCACAAGAATTACCAAACATTTTAAGGGTATAATTTTTTTATTAAAAATAAAATATATTTATGTATCACGTATAATTATTACAGAATATAAAATATCATTAAAATTTTATATTTTTATTGTAAAAATACAAAGAGAGTAGATGATTAAATATTTTTTTATAACTAAGAAATGATAAATATAATAAGAATACATAAGATCATATTTTAACAACATATACTAACTGTCGATAATAATACTTCACTACCATGTAATAGCTGTAAATAAAGATATTATAACAATCCAATAATAACATTTAATTGTATCTTCAACAGCAAAAATACAATTAAATTATTTTTTACCTCAGAAGGTTTCATAAAGATATAATTTTTTATCATAAACATTTTTAATACCATCAGTTTAAATTATAAATATATTTGTATTTATATTTCATCTATTTTTTATTTCTTATATCATTTTTATTTATTAAACGTTTTATATTTTCTATTATTTCAAAAAATATTTTTTTCCCCTCAATGACAAATAATGATAATTCAAGAGAAAGCGTATATTTAGATGAAGATGTAAGTGTGGATGATAATAATACTATACAGGTGTTTGATAAATGGGAGGACTACAATTTAAAGACTGAATTGTTAAGAGGTATTTATTCTGCAGGATGGGAAGCTCCATCTTTTATTCAGAAGACGAGCATAAAGCCAATTCTTGATGGAAGAGATGTTAGAGCACAAGCACAAAGTGGTACTGGAAAAACTGGTGCATTTGCAGTAGGAAGTTTACAGAAGGTAGATATGAGTATAAAAAAGACACAAATTTTGGTTTTAGTTTCTACAAGGGAGATAGCAGAACAGAATGCAACAAGAATGGAAGAAATAGGACAACATCTTGGTGTGAAGATTCCATATTTAGTTGGTGGTATATCTACAAAACAATCAATTCAAGATATTGCAGATTATCCACAAATTGTTACTGGAACCCCAGGAAGAGTATTTCATATGATAGATTGTGGTGCCCTTAAAACTGATGATATTAAACTTTTGATTATTGATGAAGCTGATGAGATGTTGAAAAAAGGATTTATTGATCAAGTAAAAGAAATATTTATGAAATTACCAAAGGATAAATTGCAAGTTGCAATGTACTCAGCCACATGGGGAAAAGAAGAATTGGATATTGCAGATGATATTCTACTTAACCCAGTAAAAATTGATCTTAGACAGGATAAACAAACATTAAAGGGTATTGATCAATATTATGTTAACATCGGAGAAAAGCCATCAAGAGGAGAGGATATTTTGAAAACCGAGGTTCTCATGGATATTTTTTCAAAATCAGAAGTTGGACAATCAGTAATTTTTGTTAACACAAAATCAAAAGCAAAGTTTCTATACGACACATTAACGAGAAATAAATTCCCTTGCAGTGTTGTACACTCAGATCTTAATCAAAATGAAAGAACAGATGTTCTTAATAAATTTAGAAGAGGAGAAACCAGATGCTTAGTCTCTACAGGATTAATGGGAAGAGGAATTGATGTACAACAATTATCTGTTGTCTTCAACTTTGATATTCCAAGCCTTGATGATAAAAATTCATATATTCACAGAATAGGAAGAGCTGGAAGATATGGAAGAAAAGGAGTAGCAGTTAACATAATATTTAACAATGAATTAGAAACAGTTAACGCAATAGAAAGACACTTTCACACAGCTATACACCCACTACCTAAGAATTTCAATCTAAAATAGGGTAATTAAACTATTAACGGTCTTATTTTTTTATCCTTTTCTAAATTATTTTTTTATTACATTATTTTCTTCTTAGTATCTTAAATCTTTCAGTAAATATTTTTGTATACAAAATAAAATTGATTAAAAAAATATACAGTTAGTTATATTGGTTACAGTGTATTTATAACAATAAATTATAATAAACAATAGAAAGGAATGATAGACACGTTCTCTTGAATGAGTTTACCAGAAAAAAGTTTTTATATAAACGATAGTTTCTTTTCTTCTCTAATTACACATAATATTACAAGAATATAAAATTTACATAAAAATAAAGCATACAAAAATCTTATAAAGTTTTATTTAAGGAATAAGGAGAAATGTGTTATTTTAGATGTAAAAACAATAAATATAACTTAGGAGACAATGAAAATATAATATTACATAAAAATATATATCTTTTAAAATTTTCTTTTTTTTGGATTGGTATCTAATATACTTTATGAAAGAATTTCAAAGAGTATAAATTTGTTTAAAACATTTGTATTATCTTATTTTAAAACTTTAAATTTATATATTCAAGGTCATAAAAATAATGAACATACAGAAATATATTAAAACAGATGAATTGATATTATTTAAAATAAAGTTGAATAAATGTAAAGTATTGAAAACATTGGGGATTGTTGATGGGTGTATAAAGATAGAGGTTATGATTGTTTTTATAAGAACACCTGATAGGAAAAAGACCCATTGTTAAAAGAAATTCGATGAATGATTAATAAAGGATGTAATATAATATAAAATTCATAGAAATTTTATAACAACCTCAATAAATTTTGATTCAAACATTCTAAAAGTAATCATCAATTGAATATAATAGACTGATAGAACAGAAACATACACACCTGGAATATAGAAAATAGATTATGTATGTTAAAAAATTTTTAAAAACAGAAAGAACAACATTTTAAAATATTCTGTTAAATATATTTTTTGTAAAACAAAGGAAAATTTATTCATTGAGATATACAACTATATTAATAAATCTTCAATATAAGTTAAATAATAATAAATAGTTTATTATGTAAATATATTTAATAATTATAACAGTAATTGATATTACACCATTTAAGAAATATAAAATAAAATATTTTTGATTGAAATTTTCTTAATTATTCTCACGACCATTTAAAAATATAACAATTATATTTTATATTTTTATGTTACGATAATGATAAATATAGAATATTTTATTCTTCTTAAATAATATCATATATTTATCATTACTATTATAATTAATAAATTATAATTTTATATTTGCGTATAAATATTTAGAAAATTTTTTATTCCAAAAAATATTTTTTCATTTCGACCCTCAATGAAAGATATTGCAAAAATAAAAAAACAATTAGAATTTTATTTCAGTGACGCTAATTATGCAAAAGATAAATTTTTAAGAGAAAAATGTTCATCTGGTGGAATTGATATAGATATTCTTCTTACATTTAAAAAACTTAAAGAATTAGAATGTAATGCAGAAGATATTAAAAATGTATTAAAAGATAGTGGATTGGTTAAAATAGATGGTAATAAAATAAGTAAAATAGAAAGTGAGGAATATAAAAAATATATTGAATCTAATACAGAAGTAAAAACTGTGATAATTAAAGGATTCGAGAAAACGATGGATTTGGGTGAAATAGAAAATTATATTTCTAAATATTTTATTCCTTCGCTCATAAGAATGAGAAAAGATAAAAATAAAAAATTTAATGGAAATATTATGGTAGAATTGAAAAATGAAGAAGAAGCTAAGAAAGTATTAGGGATGAAAATAGAAATACCAAATAAAGAAGTTGGTGTGGAAACTGATGAGGATGGTAAGAAGAGAAAAGTAGAAAAAACAGAAAATAAGAAAGTAAAATTGGAAAATGACAAAATAAAAGAAAATAAACAGACTGAGGTAAATGATAAAATAGAAAAAACAGAGGATAAAAATATAAAATCAGAAGGAACAGAAAATAAATCAGAAGAAAGTAAATATTTACAAATTATGATGAAAAGAGATTATTTAGATGCTAAAAAAGAAGGTGAAAAGAAAGAAAAAATAAAAAACACCCTTTTAAAAGAATTTAAAAATAAGATATTTAAATTTACAACAGAAAAAGAAATGACTATTAAAGAGATTAAAAATATTGTGGAAGGTGTAGCATTTGTTGATTTGAAAGAAAATGTTTTAAGATTTAAAAAAGAACAAGGTTTTACAACAAAAGAATATACAAGTGAAGAAGGAGATAAAATTACATTGAATAAATTAGAAGAAGATAAGGAAATGGAATATATTCAAAAACTCAAAATAGAAAAACCAATTAAGAAGAAGAAAAATAAAAAATTTTAATAAAATAATTTTTTTAAAAAAGGTTATTTTTATTTTTCAATGAAATAATGATGTATACGATTATCTTAGTATATAATACATCATTGTATCATTATATGTATTAATATATCATTATCTTTATACATATAAATACATTATTATCTTTCAATTATTATATACATCATTATCATTTCTCTATACAATTATCATATCCGTTATTATCCCTTTCAATTATTGTATACCCTTAATGAAAAACAGTATACCAGATAATCCCAAAGATATACTGTCTACTACAAAGCCTACAATTATAAAATTATCTCCCAAAATAAAAGAAAAAAGAGAATTCAAAATAAATGAAAAAATATTTTTTGAAGTTCTTACAAAAAAAGAACAAAAGATAAAAAAAGAAAGAATTAATGGTATTTTTACTTCATTGGAAATATTTTCATTTGAACCATTGGTTGAGAAAAATGTAAAATATTATAAATTTCCATTCACACATATTATGAAATATGAGGATAATGATTTATCGCAGTTAATATATCAAGAATATAAAAAAGCATTAATAGGTGCTTATAATAATTTGAAGAATGGTAATCTATTTTATTTGTTGTATAATAAAGAGTTGATCGTATTTAATAAAAAAACTATTCTTCCGATGAAATTTAAAAATCTGTTAGAAAATAACGATATAATTTATAGAGAAGAAAAATGTGGGTTGGTATTGGAAGGAAGAGAGATAGCATTATTTTTTGATGTTATTTTAAATATGAAAATAAATTATACACAGTATATACCATTTATAATATCTGATGTGTCTTTTGAAAATTCTATAGCATTTAAAAGTCAATGGGTGGAATATCCTCCTGTTAAATGTAAAGATAAAATTAAATATCATTATAAAATAATGGGATATTTAGTAGGTGATGATTTTAAAGAATATTATCAGCATGATGTATTTTCTAAATTATAAAAAAATAAAAATATTATTTATTCGAGTATTTTCCATTTTTATTTTTTTAGAAGATTCTATATTCATTTTTTATTTTCATATTTTGTTTATGCGATAAAAATTTTGGGAACTGGTAGCCCATGGAAGAAGAGTGGGAAGATGTAACCATTGAATATAAAGATTTGGAACATAAAGAAAATCTGCATGAGATAGAATCTGCAACATTTATGAATCGTAAAAATTTGTATGTTTCAGATTTTAAAAATGCTGAAAAATTAATAAATGTAAAAGCACTTACATTTGAGATGATAGAGTTATATAAATTTCCTGATCTAAAAATTTTTTCAAAACTTGAGAAATTATATTTATATTCATTCGGAGAGGAATTGAAGGTAAATAATTTGAATTTACCAAATAGTTTAAATTCTCTTAGTTTTTCTCCAAATCCAATGAAAAAGCAAGTGGAATTAAAACATCTAAATAATTTAAAAGAAATAGAACTTGAAGAAACTACTATTTATTCAAAAGACATGATAGAATTACCAGTCAATATAACAAAATTATGCATACATTCTTCAAGTATTTACGAACTTCCTTATTTATCTGCATTAAAAAATCTAGAAACCATAAATTTGTGGGAGTGTACAATTAATAATGTTGAAAATTTAATATTTCCAATAACCACACGTAATCTTTCACTTAGAAGTTGTACAATACCCGATATTCCATATCTTAGACATCTAAAAAATTTAGAGTCTTTGGATATAACAGAATCAATTTTGAATAATTCTTTTATAACGAAAATACCAAAAAACATAAAAATTCTTAAGTTCAGTGAAACACGACAAGATGAAATACCAGATTTAAGAATATTTGAAAATTTAATAGAATTAGAATTTTGTGTAAGAATGAAAAAGATCATGATATGGGAAAGAATCCCTAAAAAAATAAAGAAGATAAAAATCCAATATTATCCATTCTCGACCTTAGAAGGCATTGATATTTTTACAGAACTGAAAACGTTATTTATAGGAAACTCGTTGTTAAAAAGAATAGATTTTAAAACCATTAGTAATTCTTTAGAAGAATTCGTTATAAAATCTTCTGAGATATATGGACCATTAAAGATGGCTAATCTTTCTAATCTAAAAAGATTATTAATTTCCAGTGATGACCAATTTGAAGTTTGTCCTAATAATCTTCCAATCTCTTTAGAAAAGATTCAGTTAAAAAATTCTAAAATATGTAATTTTCACACTTTTATGAATTTTGAAAATTTAAAAACAATGGATATCGATGGAAATAATATTTGGATTACAAGTCTCTTATTACCACCAAATATAAAAAATGCATTATTTGATAAATTAGAAGTAAAGAGTGTTAATAATTTATATACTTTAGGAGAAATGGTAAAACTTAAAATGAATCTTTCAAAAATACAAAATGAGCAAGAAGTAAGATATCCTCCAAATTTAAAAGAATTGGAACTTTGTAGAATCAAAGATATTCCAATGTTAAAAGAATATAAAGAGCTTACTGATTTGAAAATAAATAACTCTATCACAGAATCATTCTTTACCACGACATCGACCACAAACCCCGAAAAGCCCAATTCACATTATATCAATTTAAATACCATAAATAATTTTTCATCATTAAAAAAATTAGAATTAATTGGTGCGTATATAAAAGATTGTAATAAAATAGAATTTCCAGAAAATTTAGAAGTGTTGAATATAATAGATTGTAATATGAAAGGTTTTATAAATATATCTAATTTAAAGAACTTATCCACTTTAAAACTTACAAAAAATAATCTTGGTGATGTATCCGAACTCAATCTTCCTTCGTCCATTAAATTTCTAACACTTACAAATAATCATATTACTAAACTTCCGGTTCTTAAAAATCTACATTTACTTGAAGAATTATACATAAATCAAAATGATTTAAAGAATCTCGGAAGAATTCATCTTCCCAAGAATATTAGAATATTAGATTGTAATAATTCTAAAATTACCAAACTTTTCAAAAATATTTATAAAACTAACATAGAACGAATTTTTGCAAATAATAATCCAATTCGTAATGTTAAAAATATTGAAAGTTTAATTTATACACAGAAAAAAGGACCTAAATATAAAATAAAAGCTAGTCTTTACGAACGTACTATACTAACACGGTTGAAAGAAATAAATATATCTGATACTAAATTGGGAGATTTATCAAAAGCAATATTCCCTAAATTTATTTATTATCTTAATCTTAGGAACTGTAAAATTACTAAACTTCCTGAAAATATGAATTTTAAGAATTTGGAAAATTTAGATTTATCGTTCAATTCTCTCCTTGATATTGAAAAAACAAAGTTTCCACAATCATTAATAGTTCTTAACCTTTCAAATTCTGTAGTAACAAAATTACCTGATATTTCCAATCTTGTTAATCTTAAGACATTAAAGCTATCAAACAACGCAATACAAAAAATACACGATTTAAAATATCCAGAAAGTTTAACAAGATTAGAACTTATTAATTGTAGAGTTTCTCACATCGATAAAATAGTAACCCTACATAACCTCGAAATTTTAAAATTAGGAAAAAATATGATAAATCAAATAGAAACTATAAAATTTCCTCCTAAATTGCGAAGTTTAAATTTAGAAGGATGTTCACTTAAAATTTTTCCTGATCTATCCCATTGCAAATTTCTAGAAGAGTTACACCTTAGTTCTAATATATTCGGAGATATTTCACATGTAGAACTTCCTTCGTCACTTAGAAGTTTATATTTAGATAAATCCTTTGTCACAAAACTCCCCAAACTAAATCACCTCTACCGTTTATATATTTTACAGCTTTCGGAAAATCTTCTTGGTGATATATCATATGCAGAATTCCCTATTTCTGTATGTGAGCTAGAATTAGTAAAAGCTGGAGTAACTAGATTACCTGATCTTTCACAATATATCTCTATTGCCTCATTAGATTTATCCTACAATGAATTATATGATATTTCCTATGTTAAATTTCCATTGGATGTAGAATCTATTATACTCAGTGGTAGTAAGATTACCAAGCTTCCTGATATGGTATATCTTAAATCCTTAGAAACATTGTATTTAGATGATAATAAAATGATAGATGATAAAAATGATATTGTTATAAAATTAAAAGAAGAAGGTGTGAGGGTATCACTCTATGAGGATTCAGAAATTGATTATATATTCTAGATTAATAAATAAAAGTTCCTAAATTATTTTTAATATCGAATAATCAGTGTAGTAGTTACAAGATTTTAGTAATATATTTTTTTTATTTTAAAAATTTAATAAAATTATAACCATTGCATTACACCTCATTACATTGATAAAAATATTTTAATAATATATTTAGATATCATCATTCTTTTATTTTAAATTTATATTTTTAAATATTTGTAACATATTGAGTATATTTTATTACATGTAAAATAATCATATCCGTAAATAAAAACCATAGAATATTTAATAATTTAATATATTTCTTCCTGTGATATAATAATATTTATTTTAAAAGTTAATTATCGAAACATTTTATTACAAAACATATCAATGTTATAATATTACTGAGCAAATAATAATTTATTAACGTTAAACATTTAAAATATATTTATTCATATAAATAAAATATTTCTACCATAACACATAAATTCTTTTATATTTATTTATCTATCAATATCCATTTGTAATAATTTCTACTATAGAATAAAAATCATTTTTTGTATGTTGTATAATTTTATATTCTTTACATCTAATATAATATTCAGAATAATAATTATTCTCTTCTATATTTTCATCATTAATAATTTTTTTAATAATTTTATAATGTAGATTTTCATTTGTTTCTTCTTTTTGATTATTTTTTATAATATCTATAAATGTTATATTTTTATTATTCTTTACCAATGTTTGTATGTAATTAAATGATTTTCTAATATCACCTGCATATTCTATATCCTTAGAAATATATTTAAGAATATCTTCTGATATTTTTATATTTAATTCTTTTAGTTTATTTTCTAAAATAAATATCATTTCTTCGGTGGTGTATGGTTTAAAATATAAAATATTGGAAGATATGGTTAAATCATTGGATATGGTGATAATCTTGTTTTGATGAGAATTTATACAATTTATACATTCATCTTTATGTGTTTGATAATATTTATCAAATTCATCTATTACCAATAATTTATTTTTTGAGGATTTTATATTTTTTGTTATGTTATCTCTGAAGAAATTCAAAATTTTATATTTTCTATTTTTTAATGTTGCTTTTACAGTGAATGTTTTTCCAGTACCAGGATTCCCACTGATATGCAATATTTTTTCTTTTGAAGATAAAAATTCTCTAATCTTTTTAACTTCATTGTGTCTAAGGAATAGTTTTTCAGTAAATTTTTTCATGGGGTTTTATAAAAATAACACTATGATCCTTCATAAAAAAATTATTATTTCTATATTTTGTTTTTATATTTTATTATTCTATGGTTGTTATAAAATTATTATTTTACATTCTTCTATTATAATATTTTATTATTCTCTTTATACCATACATTATATTACCGTTCCATTTTATTATCGTTTCATTATATTATTATCCCAAAAAGTTTATATCCCTATGTTTTTTCTTAAGAAAGTATTTTCTTCTAAAAAGAAACTATCTCCTACACAATATCTTGAATTCTGTGAATTTTCAACCGTAAAATACAAAGGATTGGAATCCAGTTATTTTAAATACACAACATTCAATCCTAATAATATGGTTAATATTCTAAAAAAGATACGACATGATAATATTATAAAGATATTAAACACTGAAAGAGTAGGTTCTACTTTTAAAATATATACACCTGTGGTATATACATTTATTTATAATAATAGATATAAACTCTATAATGATTATATACTTTATAATTTAGCTAAGGTTATAATATTTTTAAATGAGAAATGTAATATAGCACATAATAATATTAAGATGGATTCATTGTTTGTAAATGATGCAGGCATACTTATTTTGGGTGGTTTTGAAAAATCTACAAATCAAAAGGCGTGTAATGATAAAAGAATGTTTTATGATTTAGAAATCAATAGAAATAAAAAGAGTGTGGAAGAAATAATTTGTGAATGTGAAGATAATATATTCATAGAGATAGAAAATAGATGTGTAACATTTCCAGTATTAAAATTAAATGATAAAAGAACTTTGGTGGATAAAATATTGAGAAATGATGGAAAATATACAGTGGATAAAAAATATTTTATAGAAAATAATGTATTTCCGGAAACTGTAAAAAATTATTTACTGGGATTATACGTTCCAGAACTTAATTTGGAGAGTAAAGAATCAGAAGAACAATTAAAATTGTATAAAGATAGAATTTTAAAATTAATAATATTTTTGGATTTAGATAGCTATGATTTACAAATAGAAAAAATATTTGGTGTATTAGATTCTAACGTTAGATCCTTCGTTTTAAAAAATATAGATTTTTTTATTAACAAAACATCTTTATGGAATTCCAAATCCATATTTAAATCATTATCATTAGGTTTAAAAGTTAAAAACTTACGTGTAGATACTATAAACTCATTTTCTAAAATATTAAAATTTTTAGAAAAAAAGAGAGTAAAAGAATTGTTGAAGATTCTTTTACAAGAAGCAAATAAAGAAATTTTGCAGATTACATGTAATTTTTTAGAAGAGAATATAGAATATTTATGTGAAATGGATGAAGAAGGTCTGTTTAAACTTATAATTTATTATTTACCAAAAGATCATAATAGAGTTTTAGAAATAATAGATAATTCATTTGATAAATTAGAAATGGAAAGAATTGTACAATTATTATCCATTCTATGTTCTACATTACCTGAATATAACGATAATAAAATATTTCAAACCATAATAAATATTTTATATTTTGTGAAAGAACATAGAGAAGAATTAACTAAGAATGTTGGAAGTTGGATACCGTTTGTACGTAATAGAAGAAATGTAAATGATAAGAAAGATGAAATTGAAAAGAAAGTCAAAAAAATTGATATAGAAGAAAAAACAGAAAGTTTTAAAAGTGCAGAAGAAGAAAGTAGTGGTTGGAGCAATTGGTAATAAAATATTTTATTTGATAATAAAAATGAATATGGTTTTCAAATAATAATTCAAATAATTTTAAAACGAATGATCGATATCAAAACTTTATTTATATTTAAATGATTTTTTTACGAGAATCGATATCAATTATAATTCGTATACATTGTAGTATTTTCTTATTGGAGTATTTAACCAATAAAAAACTGTTATTATGCAATAGATATTTAAATTTAAGTCTCGATGTCTTATTTATTTTTTTGACGTGAAAATAAAAAAATAAAAAATATTTTTTAAAAATCTCTATAACATATAAATTTAAGATGGTAAAGTTAAAATCTCTTTTAAAAATAAATAACTATTACTACCGAGACTCTAACTTGATTGGTTAAATCAATGATCATAAAATTTGATATTCATAAAACGGAGTTTCAAGTTAAATAAATAAAGTACGAATAATATAAAATCAATGGACGAAGTATATATCAGCGCTGTTAATTTGTTAAAGACGATAATTGGTAGTGGTATATTATATTTTCCTATGTTGTTTGGAATATATGGACCATTAGCAGCAACATTATTTACGATAGTTTCAGGGTTTTTTGCGATAATTAGTTTAAGATTACTGACGCATATGAATAGGATTTGGGGAGATAGAAAATCTACATTATCATCTATGTCATTGAAAACTGTACCTTCTTTACGAATAGTAATTGATATCTGCGTATTTTTTAAATGTTGGAATGTATCTTCTTCGTATTTAATAATTGCTGGACATCTTTTACCGAAGGTGATTTATAGTGCATTTTATGTAAATGTGTCTAGCAGATGGCTTTTATTCTTATTTTTATTGTTGATATCTCCTCTAACATTTTTTAAAAAACTTAAACATCTAAAATATACGTCATTTCTTGGTGTATTATCTATTGTATTTGTTGTATCTGTGTCTGTCGCAAAATTGATTTTGCATAAAGAAATGTTATACGGGATAAAATACGTAAAACCTATTTCTAAAGATTGGTTAAAAGGATTGGGAACATTTATATTCGCTTGTACATGCCAGCAAAATATTATATCGATACATAATGAATTGAATAATCAAAGTAAAATTAAAAATGTTATATATATGTCTATATCCACAGGTATAGTATTATATATATTATTCGGATTTTGTAATTGGATCCTATTTTATAATTTTTTATTTGATAACGTTTTACAAAATTATCCGGATACTACGTTAACCAATATCATAAGAATATTATATATCATAGTACTTGGTGTGTCATACCCATTACAAATAAACCCGTGCAGAACACATTTGATTAACTGTTTTAAACTTAATCACAGTTCTTTAACAACGCACATATTAATTACTGTAGGACTTTTATCCTCTACATTTTTCTTAGCAATATCCGGTGTAGAATTGGGAGAAATTTATGCATTTACCGGTGCGACAGCTTCAACATTTATAGCATTGATATTACCATCATTATTCTATTTATCACAGAGAAAAATCAAAGATCCTATATATACAGTATTTTCCTTTATATTATTGATATCGGGAATTTTAGTATTTTCTTCCGCAATACTTAAAATAATTCTTTAATTCGGAAATATATTTAAAAATAAAATTTATTATAATTTTTAGAGGAGATTGCACATCCTCTTACATAATATTTATATTTCATATATTTAAAATACATATTATTTGTTTCTTTTTCTTCCTTTATTTACAAATACATCTTCTAACTCATCACCAGAACTATTATACATTTTATCTTGTTTTCTTTTTAATTTAAACTCTTTCTGAATTTTTGATAATTCTGAAGTTATAGCAGTTTTATATCCAAGACCAACACGACGTGGAAGAAAGGTTATGTTAATTTCAATATCATTAAAATATTTTTCTAAAAGTTCATCTAATTTCATGGGTGTTAATTTTTTAATATTCTATTTTCTTTTATAAAAAATATTTCAAGAATTTTTAAAAGTAAAAAATAGAAAAATAATATTTTATAGTAAAATATATTAAAATTTATTTAAATTCAGATGTTTTGCAAACTAAAAGATTTTTATCAATAAGTCTTATTGGCTTCATTCTTTTTGATTCAACTTTAATTTTATATTTATCTTCTTTCTTTAAAAATCCCAGTAATTCCAAACCTATAATCACATCATCTACAGTCATAGAAAGATTACTTGAAATTTTTTGGAGACTTAAAGTATTTTTACATCCTTCTAAATAATTGTATAATTTATACATCCAATATCTATTATATAAAAATTGTGCTGAATCTGAAAGAGGTTTTTCTGGTGTTCCTATTTTGTTTAGAGCTTGAAAAAGGTTATAACTGAGATCAACTAGAAAATATCCAAATCCCATTCCTTGATAACATGGAAGTACCACTACACAAGATAGATTAAAACTTATAGATTCTTTTTCTCTAGAAAAATACCCAACCATTTCTCCATTGGAAGTTAATACATAGAATACAAAAAGTTCAACGTCATAATATAGAGTCTTATGCCCAATAAACGCTTTTCCTAAAATACATAAATTTCTGCAAAATATTTTTTCTGTTTTACCGTCAATTTCAAAAACTTTTAAATCTTGACGTTTTTCTTCGTATATAATTTTTCCGGGCGGTGTATTATATTCACATTTTATTCTATGTCTCTTTAAAGTAAGTTCTTCGTCATATTTTTCAAGACATGTATGACATAAATATATTTTGGCACCAGAAAATGTATATGGAGGTTTATATATTGCATTCATTTGATTTTTACCTAAAAAAATTGTTATTTTGTGATGTCCTAACATATCATATTCTGCCATTCGTAAAATTTCTGATGTTTTTTCTTTGAAATTTTCATCTTCAATTTTTTCTATCGTATTTAGATTATTTACTTCTATTTTAAAAAGAGTTTCTATTGGTAAACTTTTATATTTATCTTCTATACACAATACACAATCACCTACACCGTTTTCTTTATTGTTGCATTTTTTATGATAATATCGTTTACATTCCAAACAACATATAAAAATATTATCTCCTGTAGCCTGATTACCACATAATGAACATTTTAAACATTTAAAACAACTTTTTGTATTTTCTTCAATACATTTATCATGAAAAAATTGACCACATCCCAAACATTGTTCTTTATGCTTTCTAATTATTTTTAAACATTGTGAACATTCAGCCATGGGATAATATATGAAAATAAATAAAAATAAAAAGTAACAAAATGTTTTGAAAGTGTTTCTAATGGTTTATTTATAACTCAGTATCATATATTACTTAGAAAAATAATTTCATTATATGTATACGTTTAACAAGATTCGTATGTATTTCTTACGATGAATATTCTATAATAGAACTTTTATCTATTTTATTGAAAAAAATATATAATCCCAATGGATATTGAAATTACAGAAAGATTGGTTCTTCTGGAAGAAATAAAAACTTTGCTTATAGAAAATGATGAGCTCGACGAAGAAATACTATTAGATATAGAAACACATAAATATTATCTCGAAAAAAGATCTACAGAAAAATACAGTGTAATAAAAAAACAAGTTAAAATGTCTAAAGAATTTAAAAACGAAATAAGAAATACAGAAAAAATAGAACTAACAGTTATACAAGATGAAAAATGTCCATTAACACAAGAAAAGATAAAGGATCCATTTGTATCTCAATGTGGCCATATTATGGAAAGAAGTGCAATAAAAGAATATTTAAAAAATAACAGAAATTGTCCTGTAGTAGGTTGTGTTGGACAAGTCAAAGAAAAGAAGAATTAAATAAATTTATTTTTTAACATTTAAAATATCATAAAATAAACCATAGAATTGTATTTTGGAATTAATACCTTCTACAATTTTTAAATGTGTTAATCCTATGGCTTTAAGAAGATTATAATTGTTTGTCTTTTTAGAAACTCTAAAGAATGAAGTAATAATATCTGATGGATCATATTTATTATCCCACATCTCATCAAATAATTTTAACGCTTCGTCTATATTTTTATCCATTAAATTTTTAAGGATCTTTTTAATGATGATAGGAGACGGAAGACCTGTTACTTCTGATATAGTGTGTTCGTCAGAAACAAAAGGTAGATTTTGAATCGATTGAAGAATATTAATAGATTGTCTAAGATCTCCATTTGCTAAACTAACCAATGTTTCTATTCCCTTTGATGTTATTTTTATTTTTTCTTTTTCTACTATTTCTTTTACCCGAGAAATAATTTCTTCTTCTTTTATTTTTTCAAAAAGCAGCACTGCGCATCTACTCTGAATAGGTTCAAAGATTTTGTTAAAATCATTACAAATGAGAATAAATCTACAATCATTAGAATATATTTCCATCACTCTTCTCATTGCTTGTTGTGCTGCTATTGTCATTGAATCAGCCTCATCAAGAATTATTAATTTGAAAGGAACGCCTATGCTTTTTTTTCGAGAGAAGTTTTTTATTGTTGACCTAACTACATCTATACCACGCTCATCAGATGCATTAAGTTCTAAAACATATTCATTGTTGTTTATAAGCTTTGATGCTAATATTTTTGCAGATGTCGTTTTTCCTGTACCAGGTGGTCCCGTAAATAATAGATGTGGCATATCTATATTTCTTATTGCACCTTCTAGAAGATGAATAACATCAACATTTCCAATTACATCAGAAAATTCTTTAGGTCTGTATTTTTCTGTAAGTAAAGACATGGTGTAGGACTATTTATTTTTTTTATGATGGAAAAAAAGATGAATAAAATATTTTTTAAAATTTTTGAAAAATAAGTAAGATTCAAATGATTTTAATTTTATTGCCATTAAATTTATTATTTTCCATCTTTTACTACTCTTATGTCATCGATTAGAATTAATTCTGGACACATTAATGTATAAATTAGTAATTGATCACCTGAACCCATTTCTCTATACTCTCTATAAATTTTTTCAACATCATCTCTATTAATCTGATTTCCTTGTAAAGTATCCATCTCAGCAGAACCACCTTTAACATTTGGTTCAACGTAGATACAATCATCATCTTCATCGATGTCCATTACTATCCACATAGTTTTAACTGGCTTAGCAATTTCTACACCAGCAGAGACTGAAAATGTTCCTTCATAACCTTTTGTGGTTTTTATGTTAGTTCCGGATATTAAAGCTTTAGCTGATCCGTGTTTTCCAGTTTTACACTTAGAAATATCTCCAACCTTAACATAAGTATATCCATTTTCACGGAGAACTAAAATGTTTCCTTTCTTAAGATCACCTGCAGATATTTTTGAAAAAATTGATTCTGTTACTTCTACCATTGAGGGTATAATGAAAAAATAATTTTTAAAAAAATAAAAAAACTTTAAATATTTTAATTACGAACATTTTTCTTTAATTTTAAACTCTTACTTAGAATTATTATTCTTTTTTACCATTACCACAATTGCTACAATTGCCACAATAAGTAGTAAACCCGCAAACATCATCATATAAGGATTAGCAATATAATATACAACTTTTCCTGTAAGACTATCTTCTCCTCCATCTTTACCTTTACTAGCAGTTGCTGCTTCTTCTGTTAATACAGGAAGAATAAAAGCTACCAAAACATAAAATAAAATTTCTATGAAGTTTGACATTGAGAATAGGAGATTTACGAAGTTTTATACTTTTTTTTAAAAAAATTATCAAATAAGAATTTATGTTTTTTTATTCTATGATACTAATAGTAATATACATCTTTCTTAGATAACAAATTAAAAAATCGAATTTAAATTTATAAGTTATCTGTTAACAACTTATTTTCTTGATAAAAAAATATTAATAACATGAAAAAAGGAAAAGAAGAAAATAAACGAATAATATTAAAATGTATAACAAATAATATTATAACTAAATATTTATGTATCTTTTCCTTTGACATTAAACCCCAAAAATATTGTAAAAAAAATTTTATAAGTTAATATATTTAACAAATATTTTTGAGCCCAGAATAAATGTCGAGAAAGAAAAGTTGCAGAGGACAATTGAAACCACAAAGAAGAAATTTGAAAATGGATTCTAGATTTAATTGTCCTAAGTGTCACAATGAACAAACTGTTCAATGTAAAGTAGATAAATCTGATAAGATAGGCATTGCTTATTGTATTATATGTGAAGCTAGTTATAGTTGTAAGAGTCATAATTTAATGTGTCCTATTGATATTTACACTAACTGGATAGATGAAGTTGAGAATGAAGAAAATGATGTAGAATAAAATATTATGAATAGTAGATAATAGAAAAATAAATAAATTTTATTTTAAAATGATATATTATCGTTATCTATGAATTCTATTTCTTTCTGACCTATTATTTTGAATATGGATGAAAACATTCTTGATAATGCTGTATCTCTTTTGACAAATTCAATGGATGTAGTATCTATTAATTTTAAATAAATATTATAAGCTAAAATAAATAATATGGAAAGTAGTTTCATAGATTCAAAACATAGAAGAGAAAGATAGAAATAAAAATCTGTATCTGGTGTTTCTTGAATATTAATTAATAAATATTTCACAAAGTTTATAGATAAAATAGTGGTTGTAAATAAAAAAGTAAAAAAATAGAAATTATTATTTTCTCCAATGCAATTTTTAAGGAGGTAACAATGATGATCTCTTTTAAAAATACAGGAATTACATTCGTAACAATGAGAAATTTTTTTTGGTTGAAATATATTACATATTACACAATAATTTTCTATAAATTTTTCTCCCGAAATTAATATTTCTCTTTTATATGGAATTTCTGTTATTACTTGAACGTCATCTTCGTAAAAACTTATTTCGTTGATGTATTTATCTTTCTTTTCTTTTATTATTTTACCTGGATCTGTAAATGATACCAAAAACAAAGATGTTAGGTTTACTAATAGAGTAAAAGGAAAAATGAATTTTGTGAAATAAGTATCATAAAAAATATATTCTATTATTGTGAATAAAAATATATTCGTTTGTATCAGAAGAATGAAATTGGGAAGTCGTTGTAAAAATTTTATTTCCATAAAAATAAAAAGTTCGAATCTTAAAAGAACTAAGAATAGCCAATGATTTTTCAATTTGATAAAAGGAGCTTTACAAAGGAGAAAGAGATTTAGATCTTTAAATATTTAAGAAAATTTTTATTAAAACTATACAATAATTAAAAGATATCAGTAACATCCAGCTTCAGATGCTTTTTTCTTTATTCCTAATACATCGGCAACAATGGTGTAATATTTATACCGTTTTTTACTTTTATCAACATTCTTTCCTTTACATTCCAAAGCACCATTGATAGCTTTTGTTGAATCTCCAAATCTTAAGTTGCTTTTATTAAGTTTTGGCTCTACATTTTTTTTCCAAAACCATATCGATACTTTTATTCCTATTTTCGGATCTTTTGCAACAAGATCTGGGTTTGACCATAATTTATCACCCATTCCAATACCCTTTGATGCAGCCTTGTAATTCGCAGACCATGACAATTGTATAAAACCTCTACCATAATAAGCTTTCCCGGGTGCCCCTTTTTTATCGTCATAATCTGCAGCGCATGATCCCGGGTTTTTAGCACATTTTATTTCTTCAATATGAGCAAGACCACCGGATTCATGTATAATTTGCGCAAGAAATATTGCAGCCATGTCTTTACTTTTAAATCCTTCAGAAATACCTTTTGCCACTGGTTCTAAATATTCTTTCTTTGCTTTGAGACCACATTTTGTTACAATCTCATCTAATTTACTAGCCGTGATTCCAATATTACCACCTCCTCCAGATGTGCTAGTATCTTTACTTGATTTATCTATTTTGTCATCCTTCTTTGATGTATCAGATGTTTTTGTCTCTTCTTTTTTAGATGTGCTTGTATTCTTACTATCACCCGGCGTTGGACCAGTACCAGCTTTAGGTGCTTCTCCCCCACTACTAGCACTAGAAGGTTGTGGTAAAGGCGGGTTTTGTCCTGATTGTGGTGCTGCCGCAGAAGATTCTGGTTTTGTATCTGATGGTACTGACTGTGCTGCATTGGCTGGTGTTTGCTGTGAATCCGACGTTTGTGTTGGTCCACTTTGTGTAGATGCAGAAGGTTGAGTTTCTCCAGAAGGTGGTTGCTGAGAACCCGATCCCTGGATAGACGCGGCTGGTTGTTGAGGCACAGAAGGCTGTGTAGGTGGGGATTGAGTAGGTTGTTGGGGAATAGATGAGCCCGGAGCTGGTGTCGATCCAGGGGTTGATATTTGTTGTTGCGGTTGTTGTGCTGGTGCTGTTGGTTGCGGACTTTGTTGTTGTGGTTGAGTTATTGGTCCAGGCCCGGCTTGTAATTGCTCAGGTGCTGGTTGCTGCTTTATTTGATTATTATTTTCTTGTTGAGGTGTGTTTTGTTGTGTAAGAGTCTCGGAAATAATATGCTTAGGAATAATTATTGGTATTGTCAATACGGGATCGACACGGGATGCATTTTTACTATCTATTGTATTATCCTTTTTATCATCAATAAGATTTTTATCCAAAAATATTTTTTTACTCTTTGTGTCATCTTTTCTATTTTTTTTATTCATATTCTTTTTCTTATTTTTATGTTTCTTATATTTTTCATCTTCATTAGTTTCAGAATCATCCAAATATACTGTTTTTACTCTAACAACAGTTTGAACATCATTACTTTTATCATCACCTTTTTTCTTTTTCTTATTATGTTTTTTCTCATTAGTGTCTTCTTCTTTTTTATTACCTTTCTTTTTTTCATCCTCTTCATTATTCGAATCATCGCTTCTTCGATCTTTATTTTTCCTATCTTTCTTCATTTCTCTCTCTTTCTTTAATTCTCTTACTTGACTCTTATTCATTTTACCACAAGATATTAAACCATCATTTAATAAACATTCTGTATTATTTGGACAATCCGTAGTAATCCAATTTGCATTAACATCACACAAATACATCATATTTCCCTTACATTCAGCAGACCCTGGTAAACAAACATTTTTACCCAAAACTACTATATACCAATTATTTATCATAATATTATAGAATAAAAACCCATAAATAATTCTTCTATACGTAAAAACCCCATTATTTTTATATACAATTTTTTTTATTCTTTTAAATTGTTTCTTTAAAAGATGAATCATATAAAAATCAGTGAAAATATATTTAAAATATAAAAGCTGAAACTATAATTGTAAGAATCATGTTCTGAGTGAAATGTAGTAAATCATAAAAAATAACCAATAAAAATTACTTCTGATCAAAATAAATATCATTAAATATATTTTATATTTTTGACTTTTAAACTAGATATCAGTATCTTAAAAATATATTATATTTACGCAATAATTTATTAATATAAAATTTATTTTCCAACATAAAAAGAAATACTCTTTCACCTACCTATTACCAGAATATTACAACCTATACTCCACAATATAAGAAATAAATTTTATAATTAAAATATATATATCTTTTCAATCCTATGTTATCATTATGTAATTTTATATTTTTATAATTAAGTTATTCAAAATTTTATATTGTTTAATATTTCCAAGCTTGTCATTTACATATTAATTATATATTTTTATTTAATCCTTTACAAATATTTACATATTAATTATATTTACAATATATGAACTAAGAATGAAAAAATATTATTTAAAGAAAAACATAATACTCTTTTATAATTAAAATAATAGTAATATATTCAAAAAAAACATAATATTCTTTTATAATACAATATTTCTATAAAACATTTACAATACATAAAATAAATAATATTATGTTATTAATATAATAACAACTAAAACAAATATCTATTATTTTCATCTTAAAGATAATTTTATTTTATATATAAAAATATTACACCCTTCTTTATGAAACTTATCCATAGAAAAAAACGCAGTAGACTTTCATCTTCAGAAAACCATACATCTGCTGTATCACGTTTAAAATCTATAAAAGAAAAAAAACAAATAATAGAAAAACATAACAGAGAAATAAAAACTATATCAAAAAAAGAATATTTTTTTAAAATGCACAATATTTTTGATAAATACAATGTAAAAGAAAAAATAAATTTAACAAAAGAACAATATATAAAATATATAAATAGAATAAATTACGAAATAAGTATATTACGAAATAAAATAAAAAATTATAGAGCTGAGCAGAATAATAAGAGGATAGAATTCATAGAAGATAGTGATAATGGGGAAAGTAAAATACAATATACAGATATTTTATATAAGAAGTGTGATGAAGTAGTAGAGATAGAAAATAAATTAAATGAATTAAAAGAATATAAAAATATATTGGAAAATAAAGGTTTTAAGTAATTAAATATTTATTAATAATTAAATATTTTTATATTCTTATTATTTTTATATATTGGATATAAATTATTATAATAAATAATTATTAGTATACTGTTAAAATATTCATAATTTCTTTAATACATTTTATTTTTTACATAAATATAATAAATGTTCGAGTCTTTTTATTTCCCCAAATAACTATAAATAAACTTAAAATGCATAATACAAGGAGCATAACCACAAAATAAAAATTCTGAATATAACTGGAAGAAAAACAAATACCATAAAATTTCATATTCATATAGCATCTGTTTTTTTGGGAGACACCATATACACCAATAAATCTATAGTTATTAAGAACAATACCATTAATATAACTCTATAACTATTAATTATGTTATTATTAATACAATTATATTATTATTACCAATACCACTATTAAGAATATAATTCTATAGTTATTAATACTATCATATTATTATTACCAATATAACTATTATTAAGAATATCATCTACTATTATTTATTTTTTAAAAAATATTTTTCATACCCAAATGTTCCATCTATTCAACCTTAAAAATAATTATATTATTAATAATAATAAATCTAATAATAAATTAAATATAGGTACTAGGATAGATAATAACAATAATAAAGAAATATATTTATCTATCAATTATAATACATTATACAATGATGCATATACATATTTAAAGAATATAGATACTAAATTATTATTATCTACTAATAGAAATATAGAATTTAACATTATAAAATATTTCTCTAACAATAAAAATACTAATAATGATAATAATAATAATAAAAATAATAATACCACAAATATTATCACAAATAATAATTACATAGAAATAAAGAATTATAAAAAAGATATATTTCATAATAAAAAATATAAAATCATAGGTATAATGATTAAGAGAATAAAAAATAATATAAATAATATTTTTAAGATCGAAAGAATTAATAACAATTATAAATATCAATATAGTTTTATATTTACTTTTAATAATAATAATATATATGATAGTAAATATGATAATACTAACAATAATATTAACAATAATAATACTACTACCAATAACAATATGACAACTATTAATAATACTATTACCAATGGTATCTATAAAATAATAGAATATTATTATAATTATAATAGAAATAATAATTATATAGATACTACCATAGGTATATACAGATATAAACCTTATATAAAGATTATATCTTCTATTTCTAATTGTTACAATATATATAAGAGTATATACAAGAATATATGTTTATCATTCTATTATAATATACAATTAGGTAGTATATATGGTAGAGTATCAAATATAGAAAGATTTATATTCAATATACCAGGGTATAATAATATATTACCAGTAAATAATAAAAATATAGGTGGTAGAAGTTATATTAAATCTATTATAAGATTATATTTATACAATGCTGATATAAGTAGTATAGATGGTAGTATAGATGATAATACGTATAACAGTAATAATACATATAGTAACAACAATAATACATATAACAGTAATAACACATATAATATATATAAAACATATATTAATAGTATATATAATAATATATTATATTTAACATCAAAGAAGAAGAATACATATTTAATATCTACGATAAATAATAAATATAATAATATATTATATTCTATAAAGAATATTATATCTGATAATATATATATTTTTATACATAATACATTTGTATTTAATTCTAAACAATCTAGTATATTAGAAACACTAAGAAATAGTATTATATCTATGATGTTAGAGAATAAACCTAAATCTATAGGTAATTCTATAGGTATAGGTATAGGGTATTATAAAAATAATAAAGAGGGTAATAATTATTTAAAAAGATTTATAAATAATTCTAAATTAGAATTATTATATTCTTATACTTTGGATAGAAGAAGATGTATGGATATAGGTATAAATTTTGATATATAACGATAAATGATATATATGATTATAGGTGATGGTTATAAGAATGATAACAGATATACAGATTATATATAGATAATAATAATTATAATAAAATAATATTTATTTATAATATATTAATATTAATATATTAATATTATTTCCAATCAATATATCATTATTTTCTATCACTTTATTATTTATTCTTAATATATACTCTAAATATTTCACTATCTATCATATTCTCTTTATATTTATCTATGTTAAGTATATTATACAATCTATCTAAATATTCTTTTACATTTTTATCATAATATGAATTACTGATAGATTTAATAAATATATTTTTTATTATGGATATAGTCTTAGTACTATTTTCTTTCATATTATTATCTTCTTTATGAGAAATATGATGTTTTAATAATAAATTAATAATATTATCTTTTTTTTCTATAGGTAATATTTCTTTATTGGAACTAATTGTTTCAAATATAATAGTGTATAATGTATTTATATCTTTAGATAATTCTAATAATAATCTTTTACTAATATCAGATATTTTTTTATTCATTGTTTTTATATAAATATTATTATTATGTTTATTGTTATTATTATTGTTATCTTTGGTTATAATTGTATTATCATTGCTATTATCATTACCTTCATCATCATCATCATGTTTATTATTATCACCTTTATTTTTATTGCCATGCTCTTCTGTGCCTATTAACATACTTAAATAACAACTATTATTTTTTATTTTTACTATTTTACTTTTTAACATATAATATATTATAATTATACTGTTATATCTTATATTTATATTCATATCATTAAGCTTATCGAAAAGTAAATAATTATATTTTTCTACTATAAAATTATATAATAGAATATAATCACTATGTGCTAATAATGCATTATATCTGATAGTATCATTATTGGAAGAAAGTGCGTTGATAAATAATTTAAAATTATTAATAAAAAATGTTGAACTAAGTACCATAATTCTAAATAAAGAATTAAATGCTATTACTTTTATATTTGTGGTATTAATAAGATTATCATTGTTATTAGTGCTATTATCAGTGTTATCAATATTATTATCTATTTTACATTCTTCTATTACCAATGGTATATAATCTTTAAGTAATCCATGTTCTATAATTTCTTTCTCTTTTATATAAAATAATATATCTAATAATTCTTCTTCTGATTTATTTTTATTTTCTTTTGTATTAGAATTATTATTTTCTCTGTTAGAAATATTTTCATTGGTATTTTCTTCTTCACTACGTTTTAATAATTTAATTTTATCTGTATCTATAACCATAGAATCATCGTTTATCATACTCATTCTTATTGAATGTCTACTAGCATTAATACTTCTTCTTCTTTCTCTTAATAAACTTATATCATTACCCATCTTAGATGTACTCAATCTCTTAAAAATACCAGTATCTGAATATGCTCCATATGATTCTTTTATCTTCTTTTCTATCTTATCTATATATTTACTATGATTAATAGCTATACATCCTACTAAATGTATAATCTTTATTTTATTACAAGCTATAGGTAAATTACTATCCTCTCCATTTTTAATATATGTTAATAATTTAAAGAACATTTGTATATACTTCTCAACATCATGTTGATATATCTTCTTTACTATTAATTCTATTAATAAAGGTTCAAAGAAACTCATACTCACCACATCCTTAATACTCCTCTTTAATTCTTCTTCTGTTACAATATGATTAATAGATTCTATGTATATTTTAACCATAATTTCTAATATATTGCTATCAGATGTATTTCTAAAAAGCTCTGATGTAATATTGAATATTCTATAATCTTTCAATGATAAATTAGATATGGTAGATATCATTATGTTTAATATTTTATAAACAATACAAATATCTATATCTTCATCAGTATTAAATTTATTATAATAAATATTCAATATAGAATTAAATATTATATAATTTTTCATATCCATAGTTTTTATATTTTTATTATCTATGATATATTTCGATATGCTTATATATTCTTCTATGTATTTATTTACTATTCTTTTATCTACTACATTTTTATTAAATAATAAAGAAAGTATACCTGATTCTTTTATATCTTCTATTAATTTTATTACATTAAATACATTATTCCCATCTTCTTTACCTTCATTTTTTATACCTCCATGATAATTATATTTTACAAATAATTCATTTATATTATCCATTAATATTTTTATAAGATTTCTATCTTCATTAATTATAATATATTTTATTATCAAATTTAATAATTCTTTACTCCTATAAATATTATAATAATATGATATTTTTGTAAATTCTATCACAGATATTATTTCTGATTTATAATGAGTAAATGATGATAATATATTAGATAATGATGTATTAATATTATTATATATACTTTTACGAGTATTGTTATTATCATCTACATTATTTTCATCTTCCATATTATTATTATATTCTTCATTATTGTTATTTGTAGAAAATATTAAAATAGATGTAACTAAGAGTATAGCTCTCTTTCTTACTATAGCTACCCTATCCAATAATCTACTATTGACTATAGATAATATATTATTTATTATTTTAATATCTTTTATAATATTATCTTCTACAATATCCCTGAGAATAGATAATACTTTAGACCTTACAAAATATGAACTATCCATGGTTCTTTCCAATAACATGGTTATTAGATTACTAACATTTTCATTTTCATTTTTAATCTTTTTATCATTATTATATTTATTTTTAAGTATATAATATATTACTTCTATGATACTATTTCTTAAAGTATATTCTTCAGAATCTATATATTCTAAAATATCTATATTTATATATTTTATATCAGTCTTTGCTATTTCTATTAATAAATTAGATATATTTTTAATATTACTATTACTTTGTAGAAGATTATCTATTATATTTAAATTATTATGTATCAATAAATCTTTTATATAAGAATATGAATCTGGTATAGATAGAATATCTGAAATATAATTAATTATCTCTTCTATATTTATTATATTATCACTATTATATATATTATTTTTAATATTATTCCTATTTTCACTATCTTCATCATTATAATCTTTATCTCTTCTATTGATATATACGTTATCATATATTTCTAAATATATTTCATAATTATTATTTTTTTCTGTTATTAATTTCTCTAATATTAAGAAAAGTATTTTGTTTTTGAAACTGTTATCAATATATTTAATATTCTTTAATATATTTTCTATATAGTAATTATCATGGCTTTTTTCTTTATTCTTTGTATTTATCCTATTATCCTGTTCCTTATCTGTATGTTCTGTGTTAGATAATATTTCATAAAGCTTAAAATGATATTCATCTAATTCTTGCTTATCCTTTGATGTTTTTATGTATGATAATATATTAGTAAATAACTCTTTTTTTGTATTTGTTTGCATTAAGGGTTTAACAAATAAAAAAATAAAAATATTATGCATAGAAAGAATAAAATATAGAAGATATATTAAACATAAATTATATTTTAGTATTGGACATGAAAACATAGAATCGTGATTTTAAATAAGTGATAATCTCGGGAATGAAAAGATTTTAATATTCTTATTACGACATTCAGCCTTTATTAGCCATGGAATATAATAGTCGCAAGGTCCGAATAATATGTGAATGAAAGTTTTTTCCTCCGCGTTGGTTGGAAAAAAAATTATATTAAACAATTAGGAAACAAAGAAATTATAATTAAAAAGATTGAAGCGTATTGTTAATGATTGATTATTGGACAAACGACTGTTTTAACATCAATAGAGTTTAAATCGATAATAAAACATAAATATAAAAATTTGAAAGATTAACTTCAGAAAACTGATTAATATCAATTGTTAAAAACCAAACAGAAAGATAGTTAATACTATGCCCTTATTTTCAGAAATATAAATAATCTTAAATCTAGATAACAATATATATAGTAAGTATTTTCTACTTATCTTCACAAAAATATTTATTTATTTAATTCTCAATGAACAAAAAAGAGTTTCTCAATCTTTTTCATACTATTGCAAAAACATATTTTATTTGTATCAATAATAGAATATGATATTTAAACATAGTAAATATATTTTTTTATAAAATCTTTTATAATCTATTATAACTTTTATTTTTACGCATAAAATATGTAACATACTAACATAAATAAAATAAATAATATAAATATTAAATATTATGCAACATACTAACATAAATAATATAGATATTAAAGATTATATAAAATATTAAAATAAATAAGAATATAAATATTAAGCTATGTAAAATATTAAAATAAATTTTTATTTAATTCTAGAATATATTCTTTCTTTTAAATACTCTTTATAATCCATATCCACTATGGTTTGTATTATTCTACTACTTTCTTCATAATTATAATTTCTATAATAAAAATATGCTCTAAAAAGCTCCATTCTACTATTCATCAGTTGTATATTATCTATTTTATTTATTTGTATTCCTTCATTATAATTTGTTAATAAAAATGGATTATTTCCTAATATCCTATAATCTTGTATAAAATATTTAAATATTTCAGAATCTAATATCTTATCATCTAATAATATACAGAGAGTGTATAATATATTGATAATAGATATATTATCCTTTTCTTCATAGCTTAGATTATATTTTTTTAAATTGTTATATTTTATCCCATATTCTTTATAAGATTTAGATATAACATTGTTAAAATATATATTAAAGGTATTATCTATGTTATTTATACCTTTGTTCTTAAAATCTTTGTCTATGAAGATAGATGATAATATTCTGTAACTAAAATATATATCTTTATTTTTAAATGATAATATTCCTAGTTCTTTTAATATTCTTTTATCTTTAATTATTTCATTAATCTCAATATTATTGATAATGGTATCACTGCTGCAATTATCTGTGTTTATATTATTTTCATATTTCTTTTTACTTTCAGTTAAAAATAGTTCTTTAGCTTCTGAATATTTATTATTTCTTATATAATATAATATTTTATATTCAGGGTGATTATTATCAACGTTATTTTCTCTTATAAAATATTTATATTCTAAACATCTTAGATTATTTTTATTCGTTAAATTATTGTACTTCTTTTCTAAAATAAATAATAAATTAATAATATCAAAATGTTTATCTTCTTTTATTTCATTTTGCATTAATTCATTCTTTTCAAGTGTAATAAGTTTTTCTATGTAATATTTCCATTGCCTATCGTTTATTTTTATTTTGTAAAGTCGCTCGTTTATTTTAGATAAAAGAATATTAACTACTAATTCTGTATTTTTATCTTCTATTTCTATATTATCTAATACATCTACTATATCTTTTATTTCTGTATTCTTGAAGTTTAAATTGATTTTAGCTATTTTTTCGATAGGGTTGTATTCTTTATCGTTTTTAATATTTGAAGAGGGTTTAATGTTAACAGGTTTTGATTTATCGTTGTTATGTTTCGAATTATTTTTATTCTTTTCTTCAATATTCATTTGTTCTATTTTACTCTCTACCGGATTATCTTCTTTTTTGAATTCTGAAAGAAATTTATTTATTTTTGTTTTATTCTTTGTATTTTTTATTTCATTAAGAAAATCTATTATTTCTTCAGGCAAGTTTTGTTTTAATTGTTTTTTGTGCTTTTTTAATTCCTTGAAGAATTGATCTATGTTGTTAGATTTTCTTGCCTTTTCTATGATTTTTGTATATTGACTACTTTCAGATTCAGAGTCAGATTCTAAACTGAGTTGTATTTTTTTAGGCTGTTTATCTTGCTTTTGAAAATCTTGAAAAAAATGAGACATTGGAAGGGTGGGTGAAAAATATTTTTATATTTTTTGTTTCATATTTAAAACAATTAAAGGTAAACACATACAAAATTTTTAGTATTTTTTAATAAAATATAATTAATTTCAAAACATATTAAGTGTTTATACTCAAGGTATATCGTTGAATTCATTGATTTTAACTTGTTAAATTCATAAAACATCAATGGCATGTATCATAACCAATATTTCGGTATATTAATAATTTTAATTATTACATATTTTTATTAAAACCACTCAATTGAGCCGAAGATGGAATTTACGAAAATATCGATTGCAATTATCTTTATAATTTTATACAATTAAAATTTATTTAAGGACAGGGGAAACAAAAGAGAAAGGTTGTTGGGCGGGGGAGGGGGTGTTCAATATTATAACATTGGCTATGTCTTGTATTACGAGCCCATATTAGAATGAAATGGTGTTT
The DNA here is from genome assembly GCA_001887945.1 of Spraguea lophii. Classification (NCBI taxonomy): domain Eukaryota; kingdom Fungi; phylum Microsporidia; family Spragueidae; genus Spraguea; species Spraguea lophii. Next base: position 2,286 of record LDOQ01000174.1, on the reverse strand, counting down.
AACTGGTATAACTGTAATTTCTACATTGATTAATCAATTTATTGATATTATGCAAATAAGAAGATCAAAATATCATTAAAGATGATAGGATGATGATTGTACCATACACAAAATATTAATACTCTTTTCGTATGATAAAATTAATGTATATCTGTAACAAGACCAGTTAATATAGGTTTAAATATGTTTTGGAAATCAAAGCCTATAAACACGGTAAACACAGCAACATCTAATTAAGATTTCTACTTATAATTAAAAAACAAAAAGATATCATTTTAGTTTCTATATATAAAAAATTATTGTTCCTAATATAAGATATATAGAAAACAATATTACCAAGAAATATCAATTGTTATATAGATATCAAGAATAAAAAAATTTGCAACGCTTTAATAGATGGCCATGAACAATTGTCCAATGAAACAGAAAAGCATATTAAGAATAGCAAATAAATTATTTATTGAGATAAAATTAGAAACCCCAAAAAAATAATGTATAGTAATTAAATTTTCTTATGTTAAAAAACTATAATTTTTTTATTCAAAATATTTTTAATAAAATTTCTTTTTTTTAAATGTTATAAGTAAAATAAACATATTTTTCTTTTTAATATTGTAACCGTAATATCATATCATATAAGTAAGATATAATTGTAGACATATACATATAAAATTTATATTAAATAATAATTGTATATATATTTTATAAAATATTATGATATTTTTTGGAAACATTAACCGATCACCTCTATTGGAAGATAAAGAAAAATAATTATTTGGGGTTTAAAGACATGTTTTATTTAATCTATACATTTAAATATTGAAAACCCATACAACGACAAATAAAATAAAGATCTTACGTTCTAAGAAGATTTAATTCTATTAATATATATCATTCGAGTTTTATGGCTTTCTTTAAAGGATATACATATATTCTATAATACTAAATTATATTATCAAATTAAATTATTATGTTTATTTAATAGAATTTTAAAAATTTCAAATACTCAAATATTTTGTAGAATATTAAAGTATAAAATACAAAATAAGAAATATAGATTATATAAATTTTTATAATTTAAATATATATTCCCAGATTAAAATATACAGAGATAATAATATTTAGTTTTGTTAAATTATTTATTATTTTAATAATGGGAAGGTAATTGTAAATTACAAAGCATTAAAAACTTGTTATATATTTTTTTTAAAATTAACTCCTTTAGATTTATTGAATCTTGAAATATCTGATGATAATATGTTTGATCTATTATATTTAAAGATATTATTTAAAATATATAATATTTTGTTTCTTCTAAAACTAAAACGAATTCACTGTTATCGTTTTTTTATATCACTCTTTGTATAATATATAAAAATAAAATATTATTTTAAAATAATATAAATTAATAGATAATGAATGGAAAGAGCAATAACAACTGATGGCATAATTATTTATACATGTATATATAACATTTTGTAACTTTAAAATAAATGTATAAAATATTAAATCTTTTATTATATTACCTTTATATCTATTTATAATCAACATAACAATAATAATATATTTTTATAATCTTGATATCTAATTATTTGTTATGTTTGTTTGTACATGAAACATCTCAAATACCTTCTATTTAAAAAATAACAATCAAAAGATATTTATGTTTACAAGATAATTTCTATATAAAAACAATAAACTTAAAAAGTTAAAAAATAATTTTATGAAGTTTGTTTGTTGTTTTAGTCTTATCAGAAATAAGTATAAATAGAAGTGAGTTTTTATTTTTTATGAATCTTTATAACTTTTATTATAATTCATTTTTTCGAAAAAAATATTCTTTATATAAGATATATATAAATTATTTAATATATATATTTAAGTGTAAAAATATTAATAAAAAGAAGAAATGATTAAAAACAATAATAGTATTTATAATGTTAAGAATATTAAAATAAGAATATAATATTGCTATATTATATTACATATTTATTTATATCCAATAAAAATAGAATACGATATTTAATTTAAAACAATATTGTTTTTCGAATTCAAAAAAGCAATGTATTAATGTTTAATAATAAAAGTTGTTTAAATCAAAAGTCCTAGAGATGAAACCTTTATCATTAAACAGAAATATTAAAAATCATTAAAAGTTAAAGTTTTATTATAATTCAAAATAACATATACTAATATATTAATATACTAATATATATAATATAAAATATTTCATTCTTCTTTTATTACCATATATAAAGATATATATAACAAATACAAGGGTCAAAT